>MJUU01071636.1:86415-98103 GCA_002080025.1 Modiolus philippinarum
AGGTAGGTATATTGCTGCTCAGAAAGGGAAAGTTCACAATTGGGAAGTTAAAATCATCACGTTTGTCATACAGCTTAGATTTCAAACGTCCATTTTCGTCAATGTAAATTAAAAGATCTAAATACGAAGCTGAAGTAGGTGTATCGGTAGTCTCTTTAATTTCAAGCTCATTGGGATAGATCTGGTGTAAATATTCCTTGAATTTTGGATTATTAAGAGAAAGTACATCGTCTATGTAGCGGAAGCTGAAATTAAAGGACTGGGCTAAATGTTTTTGTTTTTTCTGTGTAAGTCTTGTAAAAACTTCGCCTCATACGAAAAAAGGAAGAGATCGGCTAAAAGTGGCGCGCAGTTAGTTCCCATGGGAATCCCGATTGTCTGTTGAAAAACACGGCCTCCAAATTCGAAAAAAATATTATCTATTAAAAATTCCAACATCTTGATTACGTCATTCGCAGTGTACTTCTTGTTTGACTCAGTGTAGTTCTTTACAAAATATGTTTTGTCTTTCCCTACTACTAAATAAGTGTATCTGCGTTCTCCGTTTTTAGTGCAGAAACATTGATGTATCAAATCCGAAATTACTGTTTTCAATTTATTGTGTGGAAGGGTAGTATAAAGAGTGGAAAAATCAAAGGTTTGTATGCTGTGGCAATGGGTAAGACTGCTAGAGGATAGCTGTTCGAGAAGATATTTAGAATTTTTCAGAATCCACATCTGATTGACGCCGCTCGTTGAGTAGACTTTATCACAGTAACTTTTCAGGCAATCTCTGACTGTCAATAAAGTAGTAAGGAGCTTAGAGAGTGGCTTAGTGGTGCATCTGGAAGACCCCGCAATAAATCTCTGTTTGTATGGGTTCTTATGAAGTTTAGGGACCCAGTAGATGTAGGGGAGCTGATTGTTATTATCATCCGCTTTGATGCCAAAGGATGCGAAAACAGAGTTGTGATTTTCAATAATCTCCTCCCTTGTAAACAAGACAATTTAACTATGAGCACTGGTCTCAAATTAGAATTGGCATGTAATATCCAAAACTCTCTAACACAGTATAGGTCCCCATACTTATACTCCATGCTAAATTTCAGAAGGCTGGGATATCTGATTCCTAAAAAAATGTGACAATTTTTTTTAGGCCAAACAGAAAATTGTTCGAAATTCAGGCAAACAGAAAGTGGCATGAGAGACATCCCAAACTATCTTACACGGCATAGGTCTCCATACTAATACTCCATATCGAATTACAGATGGTAAGGATATGTTGTTCCTTAGAAAAATGTGACAGAAATTTTCAAGAAGCAAAAATATTCCCTGTTACCTCAAACAGGAAGTGTGCTTGGTATGATTCTCCATGCAAAACTGTAAAAGACAGGAATATGTAGTGCCAGAGAAAAACGTGACAGGAAACGAAATTCTGTCACACGGTATTTGTCCCTCATACTTATACTCCATGTCAAAGTGAAGAAGGCTCGGATACATAGTTTCTGAGAAAAACAGAAATCTGTTTTTGTAGCGCCGACGGAAGATGACGCAAGTCGACGCCAATGCAAGTCATCTCTATATGTCGCCACTGCATGAAAGAAGCACACACAATAACAAAATTACCAAACAAAATTTTATAGGAGCCAAAGTCAAAAGGTAAACAAACAAAGCAGATGGAACATCAGCGGAAATATTGTCGACAGCAATGGTCCTTACATGGTACGGACATTCCAAAAGAAATTGTAGGTTTAACCGGTTTGATGGCGTGATATCCCCCTCTTTTCTATTGTGATACAAGTAGTATCCGGTAGCAACTCAACAGCAGTTGCAGTTGAAAGGTTGTACACGGCAAAATGAAGTGATCAGCACAGTATAAATTACAAAAAATCTTAATTTTAAAGTTCGGAGCGAAACTTCAAATTTATCCACAAGAGACTGATATAAACGTATGGGAAGATTTTTTAAAGCCTTCATTTATAGGGCGGTCATGAAGATTACTATTTCTGATGAGAAAATCTGTATAATTTGTGCTAGCTGACGAATCAACTCCTTAACCATGAGAAAATGGAATATAACTGTAAATTTTAGAGAATTTAAGTACTGATATGACCATTTTCATCAAATTCGAGAAGTAAGTCCAAAAAGATGTAAATATAGTGGTCTCTGCTGTTTCCTTCATTTCTGGTTTTGAAGGATATATCGATGGGATTCATTTAGCATTATATTGTTTATTATTGGAAAAAACATCATCAAAGTATCTTTTAGTGTGATTGAACGATCTAGCTTATTTTATTTTATGATCTTTTACGATTCCCTGAAGAATTCTGTCGCTTAGAAATGTAAAAACATGACTGCGAGTAGAGAAGCAACTTTTGTGCCCATCTGTTTACCAACTAATTGCTAATAAAAAGCTACTCCAAATGTGATAAATATATTATCAGTAAGGCGCTCAAGCATACTGCACACATCTTTTTCATCGTAGCATACGTTTTCTTTGTCTAAATAAGTTTTTTTGAAAAAAAATTGTATATTTATAATCAAATACAACAATTTGTTACGTATCGGCAAAAGATGTGTGATATAGAGTGTGAAGAATCAAATGTTTTGAGAGAAGGTATTTGAACAAATGAATGGGATTTAAGTCAATCGAATTTTTAAGAGACTGAATAGTCGATGTGAACAAAAAATCTTTTGCTTTTTTAATCTATCATGGTGGATTCAAACAATTAAAAGCATTTCTGTGTAAAAAACTAAGTTAATTTAGGCATCCCTGTTAGAATCATACACATTCATTGCTTGCATTCAATTTTTCAACAAAAGAAACAGATTTGTCAACGTTCGTATTCACACAAGTATGTGATTTTATCGGAGTGAAATTTGCTGTCAAAAGAAACAATTTTTACGCATTTACGGAGAAAATTTGACCTAAGATAAGCATGCATACGAACAATGACGAGAACTTATTTTTTGGTATAGGAGAAAATATATGTACAATACATACTCTTTTTGAATTTTTGCTTACCTGAATCCAAAGATCAAAATGAGATATTGCCATCACTTTTGGACCGTCTGTCCGTCGTTTGTTAGTTTTTTACATTTTCATCTTACCCTCTGAAACCACTCAACCAATCCAACTAAATTTTACAGGAATGACTTATGGAATATTGCTGATTTTGCTTCTATCCGACAAAAATAGCCACAAGCGCGGAACTTAGTTAAACATTGACCCTATTTTAAAACATAAATTTTATTATTAAGCAGTTTGTCGGTTGAGCTTAACAGGCCCAGTCTCTTAATTTTTTTTTTCTTATTGGCTATTCGTCTATTTTATTTCTTGACATTAATTTTGTTTATACATGTGCATTTTGGTCATTGCACAACATATTTATATATATTTTTTTATCTTTATAAGCACTGTCCTCACCAAACCCTATGAAAGAATTATAATACTGAACAAATTAAATACGAGCATGCAAAAAAAAAATACACTTGACATTAAAGTAGATATTAAATGGCCATCATCACTCCCTATCAGAACAACTTCCTTGTATCAGTATTGAGAAGTTCACAGATTGTGATATTCGGTATTAGATTGTAACTGTCAATGGATTTAAGATTTCATCACGTATGGATAATATTTTGAAAATGGTGAGATTAAAGTGAATTGAAATTAAGGTTAATGAATTGAAAGGCATGTTCCGAATGCAATAATACAATTTGATAAAAAAATATTACACAGTGAATCATAACTTTGAAAGAATACAACATGAGAATATTCGAAGGCAGTTTATGCATAATATTTAAAGTTTTATTCTGTGTGTTTTAACTTGAAAATTATCCGTGAATAGCAACTCTGTGTTCTCGAAAAAATAGGTTATTTTTCTATATTTTGTTTTGTGAATTGTTTAGTATTCATACAATATAAGAAACCATTTCATTAAGAAACAATTGTGTGATTAACGTGGTGGTTATTAGCTTAAACAATTGAATCAGGTGAATGACACTGAATTGAATCGAGGCACAGAACCTGAATTTAGCGCAATCGCAGAAATGAAGCTGATATTTGACACTTTATTTGAGTGAGTTACGATATCGTATTCAGCAACTACACAACGATGCTTAATTTTACAGATTTAGATACAGTAAATGAAGAAATTGCCACTACGCTACTTCCGGTAATTGCACTGGTGTTTATATATATGGTTGTGGGACTGATTGGAAATCCATTAGTGGCATACTATTATGGCTGGTTCGTAAAGCCATCACCGTCTTATTATTTTATTGCAGCGATGGCTTTCTTTGACATATTAATATGCGGAATATCCATGCCTTTGGAAATTGTAGATATGAGGTACTCATACACTTTTCCGAGCAAAGGTGTCTGTAAAGTGTTTCGATTTGTGAACTTTTTTGCCAGCATTTCATCAGGCTCTATTTTGATTGCCATAGCAGTAGATAGATATAAGAAAGTATGCCAACCGTTTAAAAAGCAAATCACCAACAGGATGACAAAAATTATAATTGTAATTATTTGTTTGTCGGCTTTGAGCGTTTCTTGGCCAGCATTTATGTTTTTTGATATAACAACCGTAAATATAACTTCATCCCCAGGCATAGTTGGTTACGATTGTACAACTACCAGAAATGAGGAGCTTAAGATGTATATTACTCTCTTTAATGGTGTGTGTTTCCTTATTTTTATAGTATGTTTCACTACCTTAATAACATTGTACAGTTTTATAGGAAGAAAATTGTTGAAACTTAAAAAACTTAAATTCTCTTCAAGAAATACAAGAAAATCAAAAAATATATCACGTTCTCCCCCAACTAGTTCTTGTGAAATTGACCTCCGTTCCACTCAAGTATGTGCAGATTCTGACTCTTTGCAGACTGGCAAAACTCATGAATCACAACTATCAAAAAAGGAGTCTATGGGTGATTTGAAAATTACCTTGAAAACAGATTTGAAGAATGATTGTGAGAGGCATCCTTGTCAAAACAAACCAAACGCGACAGTTAATGATCCTACTGCACAAAGTTGTAAAAAGTATAATTTTTCAGACAGGAATACCGATATAAAAGCTTCATTCCAAATAGAAAATCAAAATCGAGTCTCCAAACAACAGAAATCATATAAACAGTTCATACATTTGAAAAAGTACACGACTTTAATGTTATCAATAACTGTAACGTTCGTTTTGAGTTTTCTCCCTTACCTTAGTTTGGCAACATGGCGGGCTTTTGTACCTTATGAAGGAAATATATTATCTGGTTCAGCATTGGTGACTTATAATATTTTTCTCCGATCATGGTTATTAAGTTCCGTACTGAATCCGTTTATTTACGGTTTATTCAATAGCGACTTTCGATTATTTTTGTCATCAGTTATTAAGAGGATGTGCTGTTGCATCAAATCTATCTCTAACGACGGGTAGAAGCACCATATTCACACTAGATTCTTGGACATGCTAACTTTGTTAGAATATATCTTAATTAAAAATGAATGTTAAGCTATTTAAAGATTTCTCTTAATGCTTATTCTATACTTATTTGTTTTTACTTTATGTATCTATTTAAGGTATATGATTACACCATAGGCTGTAGAATTATAGCACACTTATATAACTTTATGTAAAGACATGTTCATTAGCTATATATTAATGATTGTTTGATTGTAGTTTTTACTTTTTTATTATGTTTTGATGAAGAGCCGGACAGGTCTCGAAATATCAACTGTTATTATACCCCCGCTTAGCGAAAGCGGGGGGATTATGTAATGCAGTCCGTCCGTATGTACGTACGTACGTACGTACGTGCGTTTGTAATGCTCCCCGATAGCTCTGGAACTATAAGAGATACAAATTTGAAACTCGGCACCATACTAAGGCATGATCAGAAGTAGCGCACTGTGGTTTCGGAATTTTGGTCAGATGCCCTTGGGGCAAATTATGGGCGAAAACGAATTTTCGCGATATCCAATAAATGAAGAAATTGCCAAGGCCATTTGGGCTAGAAAGTTGAAACTCTGGAATCGACTCACATATTATGTAGCAGCTTCACAGAGGGTGTCGGAACTTTGGTATGACCCCTCAGGGCATGGCCTCTAGGGGGTCCAAAAAACGAAAAAATCAATTCCGCTGGAACTCCTCTTACACCTTAAATCGCAGAAACCTTGTAATAAAGGTGTAAGTAACACTATGAAAGTTTTCTGTGCCGAAGGTTTTGGAATTTTGAAATTTGCCCTCAGGGCTGAAAAATGAGCGAAAATGTATTTCGAGATATCCAGTAATAAGCGAAATCTTCTGAAGTATTCATGTTTGGAAGCTGAAACTTTGTATGCAAGTTCGATTATATGCATCTCATTTACTGATGATAGCGGACTTTAAGAGGCCAAAAAATGTTAAACAATTAGTACTCGTCAGAACGACTGGAACTCTATGTATAATTTCGATTTTGTGGTTTATATTTTCATGGGGAATTATTGGAATTGCTCTTTGAGTACGTTCTAAGCTTTTGGAATTTAGACTCCGGTGCCAAATTTGGTAAATTTCCTGAAAATGTCAAAGACTAATAATTTTTTAAATTTCAACATGAAGTTTTATAATAAGCAACTTTTTAATGTCATCAGCTAGTTTGAACACTAGGATTTCCAAAATATGATTCTAATTTTGGTAAATTTCCTGAAACCCTCAAAGACCAATTATTTTTTGGAATTTTACCTAGCAACCATATCTTTTTTGATGCCTTATAGTTTCAATGATGATTTTCAATAGTCAGATTGCAAAAATCTTCGATTCTAATTTTAGTAAATTTCCTGAAACTCTCAAAGACCTACTGTCTTTTGGAATTCTACTTAGCAACCATATCTTTTTCAATTCCTTACAGTAGTGAAGATCATTTTCAATAATCAGAGTGCAAAAGACTGATTCTGATTTTGGTAAATTTTCTGAAACTCTCAAAGACCGATTTCTTTTTGGAATTTTACCTAGCAACCATATCTTTTTTGATGCCTTATAGTATCAGTGATCATTTTCCATAGTCAGATTGCAAAAAGTTTTGATTCTAAGTTTTGTAAATTTCCTGAAACTCTCAAAGACTCATTATTTTTTGGAATTCTACCTAACAACCATATCTCTTTCAATTCCTTATAGTAAAAATGATGATTTTCAACAGCCAGGTTGCAAAAATCCTTGATTCTAATTTTGGTAAAGTTCCTGAAACTCTCAAAGGCTCATTATTTTTTGGAATTCCACCTAGCAACCATATCTTTTTGGTGTTTTACAGTTACAATGATTAATATAGTTTCAAAAACACTTTTCTTTTTTTACAAGGGGAGGGGTCCAAAAAGGGGTAGCGGGGATCGCAACCTTTGATTGGCTGTTTTTCATTTTATTTGTGTCATTGACATTGTTCATTATGAAAAAAAGGAAATGGGAGACAACATCCCATATCCAGGTAAAAACGACCCAAAACAAAACATCTAGGGGTCACCGTACGGTCTTCAACACAGTGAGGAACCTCACACCATTTAGCAAGCCCTAAATTATGTTGTCTTTTATTATTTGTATATATTTATTTGAAGTTTCGGTCCGAACTGTGATTCAAGATTCCCATTTTATTTAATATTGAGATGTTCATTTCTTTTTACTGTCTACGACCTTTCAATAGTAATAGCTGTTCAGTTTCTACCGGGCACTACCGCAATGGAAGGGCAGGTTTTATGCGCCATAAAACAGGTTTAATCCACAATTCCTTTCGAAATGCCTGTACCAAGTCAGGACCATTGCGGTCGATATATCACATGCTTTGTCTTTTTGCCTCTTGCAGTTTGGCTCTTGACAATTCTGTTCGGCGTTTTTATATTACCCCCATTTCTTGTAATATAATGCCTTCTTGTCATATTCATTATTTCTTTTGTAAATAAGAGTATTTCCATCTATTTCCTACGCTCTTTGGGATTTTTTTTTTGCTATCAAAAAGTATTATGAAAGCTTTTACCTAAATAAAGGTGAAAGAATAAAATTGCAAATGAAACAAAGTCTCCACAAATACACGGTAAGACCAATTAATTAAACAACCTTTAATTGTTCTTCTTAGGTAATCATTTGCCGCTTTTTATCTGTTGTGTTGTATACTTTGGTACTTTTCATTGAAAAAGAAAGTCATTTTTGAATATTGAAATTGTGTATCGTATTTTTTGCGCCTTCATACTTTTACAAATGATTATTATATTCAAATATCCTCTCTCTTTCTGGTAAAATGACGTAACAAAACCATTCTTTCTCAATCAAGATTTGACAAACAAGATTATGATAGTCTCATTTTTTTTAAAAATAATTATGAAGGTGGTTCTTCACACGTTTCAGGAGTGTATTCGAACCAATGTCTGTCATCATCATTGGTGTTGACATTAGTTTGACTTGAAATGAAATCAGTGAAAGATATTCAGAATTTAATACACAAAATGTAAATTTAAATAATGAACGATATTATTTATCCCTTTGCTCGCCTTCCAAATCAGCGATACCTCAAGTTTTGTTAGATTCACTCGATAATGTTTAGTTTTGAAGCATTCTTGTTCATGTTTGATTGTTTTGTCTGTCTCAATTTGTGTTAAATTAAAATTAAAATGTTTGATCATGAAAAGACACTAGAAAAGAAAGATATGCACTCGGACACCTTAAACAAACAAGTATATCTTTTTGAAAAACTTGCAATATCTAAATATTTTAAATTTTGATTAAAACTTAAGAGTATCTCCCTCCTTCAAAAGTCTGTCCTTAGCTGATTTTTGGCTTTCAATTAAGATCCTTTTGGTGGTTTGTTTCTCCCAGCTTTTAAACATATTACATCTTACAATGAAGGACTTCCAATTTTTTGATTTTATCTGCATTAAAGAAACATAAATTGTCAACATTGCCTTCTTAAGAAAATAAATTTTCACTCACTTCAGTATTTTGCTATTTTGCCAAAAAAAAAAATGAAATGTAGACAATACAGAAATCAGAACTAAACAATTTTGCTCAGCTGACCCAAAGGGTCATTGTGAGCTATTGCCATCACCTGGTGTCTATCGTCCGCCCGTCCGTCACTGGTCCGTTAAACTTTTCAACTTTTCATCTTCTCTCCTGAAACAACTGAAGCAAATTCATCCAAACTTTACAGGAATGATGTTTGTAAGGTCCTTTACAAAGATTGCTCATTTCTTTCCGATCCGACAAAAAAGCATGGCCGCCAGTGTGGAACTTAGGTTTAACATTGGACCCAATGAAAAAAAACACATTTCCATCTTCTCTTCTGAAACCACTGAAGCACATTTAACCAAAATTTACAGGATTGATGTATGGAAGGTCCTTTACAAAGACTGCTCATTTCCGATCCGATAAAAAACATTGCTGGAAGCACGGAACATAGTTCAACATTGGAGCCTAAGGGAAATTCATATTTTCATCTCCTCCTCTGAAACGACTAAAGCAAATTTAACCAAAATTTACAGGAATGATGTGTGTAAGGTCCTTTACAAAGATTACTCATTTCAATCCAACCCGACAAATTACATAGCCGCTAGCGCGGAGCTTAGGTTTAACATAGGACCCTATTGTAAAACTCACATTTTCATCTTCTCTTCAGAAACAACTGATGCAAATTCAAACAAACTTAACAGGAATGATGTATTAAAGTTTTTTTTTACAAAGACTGCTCATTTCGTATTGATCCGAAAAAAAACATGGCCGCCAGTGCTGAACTTAGGTTAAACATAGGACCCTATGCGAAAAATCACATTTTCATCTTCTACTCAGAGACCACTGAAGCAAATTCAACCAAACTTAACAGGAATGATGTTCGGAAGGTCCTTTACGAAGATTGCTCATTTTGTTTCGAACTGATAAAAACATGGCCTCAAGCAAGGATCAAAGTTTAACATTAGACCCTATGGAAATATCACATTTCATCTTCTCCTCAGAAACCACTGAAGCAAACTCAACCAAACTTTACAGGAATGGTGTATGGAAGGAAGATCCTTTACAAAGATTGCTCATTTTGTTTCAATCTGACAGAAGCATGGCCAAAAGCACGGAACTTCGTATAAAATAGAACCCTATGGGAAAAATCACATTTTCATCTTCTCCATTGAAGGAAATTCAGCCAAACTTTACAGAAATGATGTATGGAAGGTCCTTTACGAAAAGTGCTTCTTTCATTTCGATTCGACTAAATATGGCGCGAAACATATTTTAACATTTTTGGCAAAGGGAAAATTATTCTCTTTATCACCTGCTCTGAATCTATTTGAGCAAATTGAACGTATCTGTATTGGAATGATGTATTTAAGGTCTTTTGAAAAGATTAATCATTTCAATAGGAACTGACAAAAACATAGGTGCCAATGGTGAACATAGCTAACATTAGACCCCATTGGAAAAAAATAATTTTTTGGTCATTCATGGCAAGGAAGCATTTTGTCAGATGAACGATACAGGCTCAGTTTCTGAGCCTCTAGTCTTTTCGTGCAAAAGGGAATATCCACTGTCCGTATAATCGTTATCTTTTATCGAAAATATCAAAATATGTTGTCAAAAACTCGAAAAATATATAATTTACACCTTTGACAGATGATGAAAGCACGGGTCCTTGTTTACTTGAATTGAAAAACATGCGAGACAAACGTTAGGATTTTGCCACCGTACTTTTGTAAGGGTTTCTTGGCACAATATGTAAAATAAAAGAGTCAGGCAGTCGATTCATTATCATGACGCTGCCATATTGTCCTACCAAACACCCGTATCCATCCAATGACAGACATCTTTTAATCGAAATAATAAAAGTTTCATTATAAAATATCAAAATGTATTTCTACTTTAAAATAGAAACCTCTTTACAGCCGAAAAAATATCCTTTTGACCGATGCAGATTGCTCTTTATTAAATCTCTTAATATTACAAAAACAGGAAAACAGCAAACACCTACATTGGCCAGGAACTACAATCACATGCCACAATTTACAAGCAAACTTCACCAGAAAAACAATAATGAAAACAAGAGACAAACATAAATAACGATAGGAACTCGGGATAGCCGGACTTGGTACCGGCACCAGCAAAAGCCAGTGGTAGGATTAAACCGGTTTATGGGTACCCAAACCTCCCCTTTCTCTATCCCGTTTCCCTATAGTATCATAAACACGCGAATAAAACCCAATACAGGTAGACTACTAACTCAATGACCACTATCTTGGAACAGAAAAAGCATAAGACAAAACGTAATTTTGAAAGAAGGGTCAAAGAGTGCTCGCCGCTAAACTGCCGGCTAGCTCAAGGAATCTAGTCTGCTGGTAAAACACTGTCGCACTACGTAAGAAAAATCAAACTCAAAACTTCCCGAAGGTTTTGATAAAGAGTCTTCATGTATTTCAGCAGACATCGGCAGTATCAGTGAGAGGCCAGTATATATGTAAAGTCTTCAGGTCACTGGAATCCAAAGCCAATTTAACGGATTTGTTCAGAATATCTCGTCGATATCCACTATTACGTAAAGAATGTAAGTTACGTCCCAGTTTTTCTGGATTATTAATCAGTTTTTGACATTTTTAACAACATTTCCATAAAATCGAGGATGAGAAATGCCCTTTGTTATTAGCTGTTTCCGAGTCACGTCATATCTAGATATCAAATGTTCATATCTTCTGTAAAACTTCTTAAAAGTATT
>MJUU01071636.1:98934-114257 GCA_002080025.1 Modiolus philippinarum
TGAAGTTTAGGAATCCAGTACATAGTAGGTAGGGTGTTATCTTTAGGTGGAACTTTGAGTGTTTCTGTATCCTTGTAATGTTGTGTGGTGAGCGTTTTCTCGTCATAATTTGTACGTTCAAAAGTGCTAGACTTTGCCAATTCGTTTTTTTGGACATCGATATAGTATTTTTTTCAGATGATGGCAACGTTGTTTGAAGCTTTGTCGACAGGTGCAAACACATATTTCTCACCAAGTTCTTTCAGTTTGGACTTAATTCTGTTAACAGACAGCTTAGGTGGTGACTCATAATAATTTTCTTTATAGAAATTAATTTTGTTGGTGACTTTACTAATGATTTTATCTTTAAACATATTAAGAGCATGTTTGTCTGCACTTTCTCGTTTGCACCATTTTATACAATAGTTGATTACCGAGTCTTTAATAATGTCGAAACAAGCTTGCTAGTTTATTTTCGAAGGTGGGCGATATTTAGGCCCTTTTCTAAAGTATCGTCTAACTTCTTTGTCTACAATAATGCTCAAGTCCCCCGTTAATATATGCCCACAAGGGTCATAGCGATAAGGCGAAGTGGAACAGTCACAGCTGCTAGGGTAGTTCTTCTCGAAATTAGCATCACAGGTGATAGAAGATTAATTGAAAAAAATACTTCTAGTAGGTTTTTTGTAAGTAAAGGAGATGACAGGCATATCCTGATTATCAAAATAAACTGGAACAATTTTTTGAATATCCGGGTCCCGAAAAATGCCTGCAATATCGATCAAATCGATACCCTTATTAATATATTTAATTTTCAAAAATTGTTTTTTGTGTTCATTCGGTTTGTCGATTCTAGGATAAAGTCGATGGAAGCAAAAAGCGTCGATAATTTTAGAACATTCGTAGAGCGGACTATTAACAGACATTGTATCACATTCTAGAGAGATTTTATAAAGATGTGTGACAGGTGTAGAACAAAGTTTAGTGAACAAACCATGCCGCCCATTGTTTTTGAAAACAGTATATAGATCTTTAACGCTGATGAGGTTTTTACGTTTGTTTTTTATATTATAATTAACTCTTCGGCCATGTGACCTACGATGTCGTAACTTCGGAGAAGAAATACCCATGATGTCAATTGAAGCATGCTGAGAAATGTTACCCTGACCCATGATGTTGTCATTTAACCCTAATGGGTAAGCTGTCTGCAGTTTTTTGATCCACGACAATTCACTTTCCCTTCTAGATCTTACGAATTGTCTCTTAGATTGATCGGGGGATTTTTCGACAAGTTCTAAAGGCTGCACTTTAATGTATTTTCTGTCGTGCTTATAAATATTGCAGTGCTGATAAATGTATGATCTAAATTTCTTAGGAAAACGCATGCGATACATGTGTTCCTGGGTACGTCGTTGTAATGGACGCCCAGTTTCCCCAACGTACTGGATTCCACAGCCTGGCTTAGTTCAGGTAATTAAATAAACCAGACTGGATGTTTTTCAGGAGACATCAACGGGGAATTTGATGGTAAAATTCCTGCCATTGACAGTAGATTTTACAGTATTCTCTTAATCTTTTTCTCTCAAATATCCTTAAATTTCGAATTTGTAAGTAATTGCAACATATGACCCTAAACATTAATTTACAATTGATTATGTTGTTATGAGATTTACATAGCCTGTATACGCTTTTCTTTGCGAACCTTATTAAATATATGTTTTTTATTTGAATAACAAAATTGTGATTAGATAAAATTTTCAATATACTTGTAAGTACATGTAAATGTAAAAACAACTAAATAATTAGATATTGCCTATATATATGTATTTTAATTACCCTGAATGATACATAAAAACAAAAATACAAAAAGCATTATTTTTTTCCACATTTCAAAAAGAAAATTGCCCGCAGGAAAATGTTCAAGCAAATTGAATCAGATCCAAACCAAATATGACCACAAAACTTAAAGAACAAGACATAAATTACTGTACACTCGTTAAAATTTGAAAGTATTAAAACTGAATAAAAGCTTAAATACATCAGAGCCTGTTTCGTTATGTTTTGTTTTGTTGTTTTTCGTTTTTTTTCTGTTTTGTGTGTGTGGGGGTGTGTTTTGTGTTTTTATGAGTGTTTTATATCTTCTCGTTCTCAATATTATCAGTTAATAAACATGGCTCTTTCACTTAAAATCCGTGAAAATACGTTATTTTACAAATTTACTGATTCCTCTTTTTATAGATGGTGTAATGTTAAAGTACGAAATTTACCATGCATATACAATTCCCAACAGTAAAGCAATATGTAAGGTCAATATGAATTTTCTGAAAAGGGTAAAACCAAAGTAGAACCACCTTATTTTGGCAAAAATGAAAATTGATGAAATCCAGCAATAAAAAAAGCTTTGACCAATGAAGACATGGATGTTGCGTTGCTCGACAATTAGCAAAGAATTCAGCTCAAACCGGTGCTAACGGCTGTCTTGAACTTAATATGAGGGATGAGCAAAGCTTCAAGATGAAGAACAACAATAAAAGTGTTGTTCCTTTGCTTGTTTTTTACCATGTATTTGTAGAGACTTTGTCTCATGTGCATTTACTCCATATCCTTTCATTCATCTTTTACATCTAAAGAAATATCTCATGTCGCAAACGTTGTATATCAACGAAATAAAAATCAAACTGGTAACTTCATGAACTTCTGTGTTCCATTAAAATACAGACAATTTAAGAATAAAACAAAGCTAGAATTAAGTAAACAAAAATCTACGTTAGTTTTGGGGTTAAAACGGATCACCCATTGTCGGTACAATCTTGAACTGTGGTTGAAAATATGAAAGCATATTCACAATAGTGGAAAATATAACAAATGTCTTTGGAAGATGTTCTTTAATTCTAAAACAACCTAAAACGATGCGTGAGAATTCCGCCAACAATTTTTTCCTCAGTTTCTGAGCAATGTCTTAAATTGAATAGTTGTTAAATAATTATTAATTTATCTCATTTTACTAAAAAAGTATCATAAATCATCCGATTATTATACATATAGATTTTATTAAAAATTTAAATCAAATTTTCCGTAATATATATTCAAAAAGTATTTCGTTGACAACACATTCTTTCTGCAGCTAAAAATGGTGGCCCTTTTAACCTTCCTAAAGGGTAACTGCTCTTCATTACCTCCTGAGATTTGTGTTCACCTCTTAAAGAATTTATGTTTTTGCTGTCTTAATAAGAGGCACAAGTTTCACAAACGACATTTTACAGCTGTAAACAACAACATGCGTTTAACATGTTTAATACTTTTGTTTTTTAGAACAACATTGTCATTGACTTCTTTCTCTAACACCCCAAAACATTGAGTTCATGGTCTTCTTGAAAGTCTTATATTAGCAAGCACAAAAATAAGTGAGAACCAAACCATTAGTCTAACATTGTCCAAAACGAATAATCCAAGGGCAATAGCAGCATCCGAAAAACAAAGAAACAAAGACATAAAATGAGTACGGTACAGATTAGAAAAATGAAGACACATGCAATTACAAGGATTAACAACATGTAGCGAATAAAAAAAAACATGAGTAAGATCAGGTGCAGAGATAAAGTATGCATCCCCTGCTTCTTGTAAGACATTCGACGTGTTGTATATGTCAACTGCGGAAGTAAAGTTAAATCTAGGAGAAACAAAATTCAGCTATAAAAGGAAAGATCTGTTGTCATCTGGGAAACAGATAGCGGTCCAAAAGATCGTAATGTCGACCGTTAAACCTCTGTAGTGATGATTTCAAGCTATGGGTAACATTACACAAAACAACGGCAGTAGAATTAAGNAATAACAGTACATTATTTGAATATCCGAGGGCGTCAATCGTAGATTTGACGGTCAAAATGCAGTTTATAGGCGACGCGTAGCGGAGCCTATAAACGGATATTTTGACCGTCAAATTAAGATTGACACACCCATGCATTCAAATAATGTACTGTTATTGCGATTCTAATGCAACTAATCAATTTCATGCTCTATTTTTAACTCGTGAATTTGAAACAATATTAGGAACCAGACTAAACAGGGAACCTACTTGTGACAAGTACACAACAAGGAACCTACTTGTGACAAGGTGTGTAGAGGGTGGAATTAACGGTCAGTTTTGACCAATCAAAACCTTCGTTATATAAGTGTTGCAGTAGAATACCACATGAACGAGGGATGTGATAATTTCAAAAATCAAAGTCAAGAGACATGGCAAAACCGACAACGCTGAAAACCAAACACACAACAAGGACACGAGACAACCACAATGCACGGAAATAAAAAGACGACATTCTGAACTTAGGCATTAAAAGTGTGAACGCCAATGAATACCGGGAATGACATTATGTGATCTAGAAGCGTAATCATGTCCTGTTCCGCTTGCGGCGCCCGTCAGACTATAAGTGAGTAAATCCAGGGTTTAGTAAAAAATCGGTTAATATGTAAATCCATGAAAGGTGAAGTCTAGCTTAAAATGTTCGTTTTCATTTTGGACACAGACACGTGATGTCTTTCAATGGTATCATAATGACCATAAAATTTCTGGAGGAATTAAAGTAACAAATGCTGTTCAGCTTCATAACTTAGCAGCTTTTTGGCCAGTCGTTTTGCTCTAATTAGAAAATCACAGTATAAACTACAAGCTCGACAGTAACGGATCAACTATAGAATGTACTGTTCGACCCTTACGCTTTGGAATGAGTATTAACAAACGGTCTATTCTATTATCCCATTTCTTTATTGGAATTGCACGTTTGCATAGTACAGAATACAAAATATTTTTTATTTTCGTTTTTAATTATGTCAGGATTGTGAATGATATTTACAGGTAATTTCTGACACACGTCTTACGGTCTGCTTTCTCTGGTTCTTCAATAATCTTTCTTTGATTTTTTTTCCCGGTTACCGCTTGGTTGAAAGCTATTATTTCAAAAAAAAATTATAACAGTATTCACCTACAATCACCGACCGATAATCACAAGCACGTGCAACAATCCACTAGGGAATAGACCATATCCAAGTTCTGGTATTTAGATTTACCAGTTGTTGTTTGTCCGCCCTACGTCACAAACATGTTCTCCCCATGTGACCAGATTGATGACGTTGAAGGCTCTGTGACGTGACGTTTTCTATACTGTGACGTGTTGAAAAGTGGCCCGGTAAATCCTGATACCACAGCTCGGATATGGTCTATTGCACAAGGAAAAACATCAATAAAAAGATAAAGGTAGAAACTCGGGATAGTCGGACTTGGTGCCGGCAATAGCAAAACTAGCGGTGGGGTTATCCGTTTTTTTGCGCACCCAAATCCCGCTTTTCTCTATCTCGTTTCCCTAAAGCATTATACAAATAATTACGTATAAATCCCAATACAGGTAGACTACTGACTCCAACACAACCATCTCGGAAATAATAAAACAAAACGTAATTCTAAAAGATGAGTAAAGGAGTGTAGGGCACTAAATTGGCGTCTTAATCAGAAAGCTTATTCTTCTTGAAAAACACTTTTGCACTATGGGGAAGCAACCAAACTCAAAACTTCTCGAGGGGTTTGGTAGAGAATATTCATGTTTTTCAGTAGACATTAGCAGTACCAGTAAGAAGCCGATATGTAAAATCTGCAGTTCATTGGAACTAAAAGCCAATTCAAAAGTTTCATGCAGAATACCCTGTCAATATATCCCCTAATACGTAAAGATATACGTTTCCATTAAAACGAGGGTGAAAATTGTCATTAGTTATAACAGGTATAAGGTGATTGCTCGTCGCGTCTTATTTTGATCTCTTCTTTCAAACTTCTTAAATATGTTTTACAATTTATGAATTCTGTAACCTTGTTGTAAATGTTTGGACGTGGGGGTAAGAATACGTTCATTAAAAAGTAGAACAGACGCAAATTGTACCACTTGAGATACATACACCCCGTAGGAAGGAGCTAGAGGAACGTCTCCGTCAGGTTTAGTTTAAACGTATTTTATTGTCAAAATCAAACATATATGACAAAGGATGAGACAAAAGTTATAAACTTACGAGGTCTTCTCCGTTATACAGAAATACTAACTACAGATGACAATTTGTTACAGAAGATATTCACTGTTAGTTATATTATACCAAAATAATTGTAAGAAATTAGCATATACTAGCAACAGCATGATGGTTATATTTGCTGTTGAAGGCCAATGTCCGATGTGAGCAAAATTAAAGCAGATCATTGTTTATTTTGAGTTAACAAATCTTTTAGTGCCAGTCAAATACCTTTGTACTGCTGTGAAGAGTGAACAATTTTGATCATAATTTAGTTCTGGGTTGCCAAAGAGAATATTTTCCACAGTGGGTCTAACGCCAAGGTCCAGTATATCATTTATCATTCTTTCTCGAAGATGATTATAACTGTAACAATGAAGAAAATAGTGCTCAGGTGTTTAAATTCCATTACAACAATCACAAGTGTAACTGTCAATAATATTACATCTGAAAAGGTCACATTTAAGAGCACCACACCTCCTTCTGAGGCGTGTGTGAAGAACATTAGCTTGTCTCGAACCATCAGATTTTTCCGTCAGGGAAAATGTGAATTAATAATCATAGTGAAATCAAAATAACCCCACTTCTATAATGATATTTGAAGATTAAACCGACTCTGACCTGTTAGATAAATTTTCATATTCAACGTATGCTGAATAAAGCCCCACCAAATGTATTCGGAATGCAATTCTCGTTGTTTATCATTTATCATTAGTAAAAAAAATTACCCCACTATATTCCGATTATAACCATATTTTATCCACTCTCGATAGTTAAATTTCAAAATTTAACAATGCTCGGCAAGCCTCGTGCTTAAAATTTTAACATTTAGCTACATGTATCTCTAGTGGATAAAATATGGAACTGAACAGAATCTTATGGTGTAATCTATGTTCATCATATATTTTACTTTTAATTCTACAATAGTCAGTGGAGATCGTTAATCAAGAAAAGGGTATAAAATGTTTCTGCTCGTACAAGTACCCATATGCTCGTACAAATACTACTCAGTTATAAGCATGACGATATGACCGTCAACCAGGGTTTAATATTCCTGGCAATCAAAATAAATAATGCGTCAATTTTTTTCACCGGAGGAACATTTTAACATTACCGGTTTTGACTTTACCCTGGATTGACCCACTGACAGTGTGACTGGTGCTGTGCACAGAGCAGGACATGCTTACCCTTCCGGAGCACCTGATGTCACTCTTGTTTATTGAGAGTTCACACAGTTAGTGCTTTAGTTTTTTGTGTTGTATATGTAATGTTCGTGTGTTTTGTAGGCACGTGGTGTCTTTGGTCTTCCGTCTTTTGGTGTTCTTGCTTTTGCCTTGTCTCTGGACTTTGATTTTTGTAATCATGTGCTTTGTTCCTTCGGTATTCTACTGCCGTTGTTTTAAGCAAAATAAATATAAAGAACGTTGTTTTGCATTAATCTTCTTTTTCTCGAGATCCTGAATAAGCATTTGGAAAAGTATTTGGATATTTGATAATGGAGAACAAAATAACCTTTACTGAACAATGCTTAGCAACGAGCCAAAATATGAGGTCATTATGATAGTTTTGAAAAGGGATCGGGGAACCTTAACTGTACCACCATATATTCTCAACATGATCATCTACACAAAAAGACTCTTTTACAATAGCATTGTAAACAGAAAATATCTCAGGGACCCAGAGACGCTGAGGTTAACGGAACGGAGAACGCATAAGTACACTCAATTAAACCTGACAATTCATAAAAAATGAACTAAAAATTGAAAAAGATGGAGAAACAATAAAGTCATCTTTATCTAAAGATTCATTCGGCTAATTTATGATCATGGAGTTCAGTTCCTTTTTTGATGCATTTATTGTCTCATAATATTTGACCTAAAACTAAAATCATTAATTCCAATTGCATATGTAATAATATCATGAAAATACAGAAAGATTGATTTTGTATACAGTTTGAAAGCGTCTACAGTCTGTTTTTTTTCTAAACATTAATTTGGAATCAATACATTTTGTGAGTATGTACGTTCCGAGAATTTACACTGCCCACGCACTATCGAAACACGACTATCTTTGGAACCAACAGACATTTTAACGTATCCAACAGTTTCGGCACACCTTATTCTCTTTGCTGACATCTGAATATGGTTTTCACCTGCCGCTTCTTGGTACATATATATGTTCACATGGCGGTACTTCTATGCACATTTTAACAACTTGTTTCTCTTTAGACTATGATTTAAACAAGATAAATATGAAATCGAGCCCTTCATGTGCAAAAAGCAACTCTTACAAGGTAGACAAACACTACATTGTATTTGTCTAAAAAAAGCACTGGAGGTCGTATCTAAAGCTATATTTCCTCTCCATACCAATTTCTTTTCTTTTCAGGAGGCAATCAGAAATAGTTACCCCTGGTTGCTCCTTCAACCTTTATTTCTTTCATCTCATACTTATAATTTATTATTATTTTTTAATTGATTAACTTATTCTCACCCTGATATACCTTAAACATTCCTGACTGGAAATAAAAATCTTACCAAAAACTCAATCAATTGTTTTATTTATGATTCTATAAATAAACTATAAACTCTGACAGAAAAAAAAACACGCATACCAACATTGTTACCACATGTTATTTTTTAACTTTAATTATACCCCCGCTTTAGCGGGTGGTACATAGTGATTAAGGTGTCCTTCCGTCCGTTCGTACGTCCGCCATAGGGTACCTACTTTGTGGCGACAACTCCTCCAAGACCACTTAATGAAATATAGTGAAACTGTCAGAGAATGTTAAGTATACATTGCCCTTGTGCATCATCTATTTAAAAATTTGATTTGATCTCTTTTTAGTGGGAGCGGGGGTATGATATTAATGAGCTTTGCTCACATTTTTCTAGTTTGTAATTAGAATTATCGGTATGTACACATGTTATGAATATTATTATATTATTTTATCTAGGAAATGATTTTATAAATTGATTGGTTCAACCTGTGTCTGAATCTTCATATAGAACTAAACCAAAATAAACTACGATCAAAGTTATCATTCAAAAAGCCTTTGCCTATTCGATAAAAGTTGTAAAAGGTTATAAATCCATTTTTTTTCAAAAACCAATTTAAAAGGAAAAGTATACTACGTTGAATAACAGGAGTGCAGTATGCTTGATTTTCTATTGCATTCAATCTCACTTATATACAAACAAGTTAAAATTCTTGTCGAACTGAGATAAAAGGTAAAACAATAAATATATACACATTTCAAAATGTAAAAAGGATTGAAAAACAAGAGGACAGAGGAAGGGATTGGCCAAGTTCATCGACATTGATGTCTTCAATGTCGATGATCTTGGCCAATTACCACCTCTGTCTTTTTGTCGTCTTCGCCATGTCAAAACAAAAACAAGTTTGTCAATAAAGAACCAATTGCTGGCATGGAAAGAGCATTAGACGGGAAGATCTGACTACCAACAGTAGCGCTTTTCGAAAGGGTCGATAAATCTATTCTTGTCACTCATCACCTACGGACTATTCAAAAAGACATTGCTGCAAGATTCTTTAAAGTGAAGAAATCTATGCATTTCTTTCAACAAATGGACCAGAGTAAACATCCAATCAGACGGATGGTTTTTGTATTTATTCATCTCACACAACCTATGGTGCCCAACTCTGGAGGGGAACGCCTCGGCCTGGATACTGGGTCAAATTTCTAAACCCTAATGATACGGACTGGGGCAAAGCGCCGTTGAAGAGGATTCACAACTCCCAATCTAGAAATGAAATGTCGTAGATCTATAGCACATGATATAATACATGTGCTATTAGAGGCATATGATAATACATAGCGAATAATGAACACATGTGTTGAAAGGTAGCCATTTAGTTCTCATAAAACACAACAACTGCAAGTCTTCACATAAATTTTATTCAGCAAAGTTTTTACATGATATTCCAAAGAGTAAATCATAATGGTAAACAGTAGTTAGTGCAGCTTTATTCCGGGACCCCAGTTTGTCACCTTGCAGTCCATCCTGCTAGTGATTCTTGATCCATTTTATTCATTCATAATATTTTTTTTTTAGTTTTAGGATTTTCTAATTCTGGATTCTCAACAACTTACAATTTTAATTTCTCGACCATAACTTTTCTCATAATTTGGAGTGAAAAGAACAAATTTCGAAGTTGACCAACTTTAAAGCTTCACTTCATCAATTTACCCTTATTATATTAGGTTAAACAAGGCAGTTTTTAATCAAAAACAACCAAAACATTTTTTTTTCACTGATTTCAAACTTTTAACATTTCAGCAATTTATGGAAACAATCCGAAATTTCTTCCTCAATTAAATGAATGAAACTTATTCATAACCCTTTACCTAGAAAACATATAATCTCTACAATCTAGATTGTGCATATTTATGAATAATAAATAATTATGTTTGCTGTTCTTACAATGATTCCAATATTTAGATCAATGTCTGTTTTTTACCCTATTCTAAAAGAAACGTGTTGCTTTGTGTATAAAATTTTAAATTCAATAAAAAAAAAATAAAAGCTTTACTCATTGATTGAGCCAAAATGAATCTAACACAGGTAGGTGTGCAAGGCAAGGAATCTCACCTTTTCCTTGCAATTGTGTGTGTGAGATTTCCTGGTAATACCGACGAATCTTGAAATAATCTACATCAATAATGACCATAACCTCTCCGATAAAGTTCTTCTGCACCCATGGGTGAGACCTAAGTCCTTGGAGAAAAACTATATAATGTAGAAAAAAGAAGGGAAACGGGGAATGTGTCAAAGGGACAACAACCCAAAGGGAAGCAGTAACAACTCAAAGCCACCATAAGATCTTCAATGAACGGTGAGAAAACCCCACAACCAACGGCAGGTCGGAATCGGCCCCTGAACAAAGAGCAATCAAATCCAGCGAAATAAACATCATCCTAGACTCCTATAGACATAAAGTAAACTAACTAGAAAAAGGAGAAAACACACAAAGGCTTAATAAATTCCTGACTTAGGACAGGCGCAAACCTGCTGCGGCGGGGTTAAACTAGTTTTATTTGGATCCAAACCTTACCCCTACAGCCAATGTGATAAATCAAAAAACAATCGTAACAACAGTAAAATTCAGTTGGCAACAGGACTGAGTCAATTGTGAAAAATGAAACTGAAAGAACTAAATGTACGGACAAAAATATGAAATCACAAGAGACTACTAACAGTTAACCGACATGCCAGCTCCAGACCAATCAAATCGCGCCCTCATCCAGATTCAAATGAAAATATTTTGAAATACAAATGTATATTATTTTACATTGATACTTTGTCTTTTGTATTTTTATTGTGGTTTTTTTTTCTTGTGCAATTCCTACTTTCTGGCATGTGGCTATGTTTTTCGGCCATTGTAGGTGTTTCCTGTTATCTCTTATATTCCATTTTGGAAACGTTTAATTTGCCAATAGGGTCTGTAAGTCTCGTACAATTTTGGAACTTCCGGGATCAAAAATTGTACCCGGAAGTTACATTTTAAACAAAGATATATGACGTTTCAAACAAAAATTTGAACGTCACAATCCTATGACGTCATGTTTTGGCGGGAAACGTTTTCGAATTGCCTGCTTATCGTTGATTCTAGTGGGTCACATGACGAGACTTACAGACCCTATACATTGCTGATTCCAGATGTTTTTATAAATTGTCATCATAAGAAGTAAAAATACTAAAGTAAACAAAATATTGCAGCGTATTTCAATTTGTAGTAGTTTCATACATTTCCACAAAACCCAAAACAATAAAACTAGCCTTGTACGAAAAACACGAAAATAATTCATTTTGCTATATATATTCTCAGTCAAGAAACAGTCTAACCTCCTTTGATGCAGTAAAAATTCACTAATTGGATATTTAAATAAGAATATACTGAACTCGGAATTTGATCTTGTGTGACGTAAAATTTCTGAAAAACGATCAAAATTTACAATGTAAAATGATAGTCTTTTTTAAACACTGTTAATAAAATTGTTTCTTCTTAATGTAGTCGCCACCTTTGATTGAAAGAAATGGGAATTTCATAAAAGTGTTCTCTAGTAGTAGGACTTATTGAATGGTTGAAATTAAACATGAATAAAAAAAAATAGATCCATGCGCTTGTTTTTTAGATACAAGTAATTTAAAATTTGGCTTGAAATGTCAATTTCTAGTTTTTTTCGTAGGTTTTGTATCGAGATTAGTCTTGAAAATCGATTGAAGGAGTTATGTCAATTTTGTAGAGTTTTGTCAGAAATTGTCAGAAATGTTAAGATTTATTAATGGTAAGGATGATGAAGCTGAAGCAAAACAAAAAGCAACCAGTTTTTACACAAAGCCGTCGTAACAGTAATTATGCATTTAGAAAAAAAATGCGTATTTTCAAATTGAAATTACATACACAAACAAAAAGTTGGAAAAATGTCAACAAAACTTAAAAGTCGGATACACTGTATCTAGACGAGTAGGCCTTTGATGTTGACTTTTGAACGAAGAAGCTAAAGTGAGATTTTGCACTGCTTGGAGTTGCTTTCTCTCTAAACGATGATCGGCATAGGTTGTCTTGTGAGATATTCTGTGACTTCGCACTACTTGAAGTCGTTTCACTTCCAAAAAATGATCGACCGGAGCTAGCCTGTGAGCTACTGTGTGATTTTCCACTACTTGGCGTCATTGCTACTCCATAAAAAAATGAAGAGATGCTATGTGGCGAGCTATTTTGAGACTTTCCGCTACTCGGCGTCACTATAACTCCAGAAGATAATTGACTAGAAATATCTGTTGAGTTATTGCCTTGGCCAAAAGAACTCACCATAATATTTGGTAAATGACTGTTAAGACGCCGAACACACAACGGTAACAGCTTCTCATCATTATGTGTGACTTCTACGGCTAATTCCGTAAATTTGTGCTCCTCAGTTTCCTCTGCAAAAGTATGCTCTTCATTTTCCTCTGCAATATTTAGCTCTCCGATTTCCCCTGAAATAAGGTGCTCCTCCTTTGTGTCTTCAAAAGCCGTCTCCTCATTCATCACTTCCCTTGCTAATTTTGGCAGCTGAAACATCTTGACCTTCATTGCTGGAATTTGCATTTTCTTTCTCGAAACATCTTTACAACAACTTTGAAGTGAAAAGATATTCTTAGAAATGTTTTCTTTATTTTCTTTTCTTAAGAATATGTCGTCTGATACTGGATTAAAAGAAAATATGAGAATTTTTGCGCAAAGCAAGAGTTGTTGATACAATTCAGATTTCAGCGGGTCCTTTCCAAAAACGTGCAATACCTTGAGAGTAATAAACAAGACCCAAGAGCCAATACAGGTGAATAAAAAGATTGATGTTGATCCAAATGTACTTTTAAGCTTTTTTCGTTTTCGCTTAATAACACTTTTTGGTTTCATATCGCCATATTTTGTCAGTGACTTAATATATTTCTTATATGACAGCATTGCTTCAGCAAGTAATACGAAGTAGACAATTATCATCGGGATTATTTCACATCCGTTGTAAAACACCAACTCTATCGTAAGCTTGCTAAAACTCGAACTGTTTGTCTCGTTCAAAAATCCGCTTTGATCACCAGTCAGAGGCTCAAAATATACTGAGGTAAAAGCTACCAGGATGGAGGCAATGATAATAACACACATGGAAAGAATTACTGACTTCTTACTGACAAATACCTCAGCATTCATTATGCACCTACTGTATCTTAGCTTTGTAACTGCAATCAATAAGCTGAGTCCATGGTGTATTCCTATTTGTACTATTTCGAACACACCTACAAAAACAATTAAAACGTTAAAAATATATTTAGTGTCATTTTATATCAGATATACATAACATTTCCTGATTTGAAAAAAGCAGGACAGGTGGTATTTATCAATCTATCGTATTCATGCTATCAGTCAATATTACGACAATGACCGGATAAATTTTTCTGATATTGACCGGTAGGTTTTATAGTTGTTAAATTGTAACCACAATACAGTTTTCTTAAAATAATTTTATTTATTTATTTATTTAATACATTGCATTTTTATGGTTACATAGCATTTAAATTGTAAATGTAACTGCAATTAAAATCAAATTACAAATGTATACAAAACTGAAACTTAAAATATTTGCTGATTGTCATGCAAGTGTTATTGTTGAAATTCAGTTTTAACAAAATATAAAAAGATGTTGAAATGTTAAAATAAAATGTTCACCAATAAAATAAACACAAAAGTTACTTATATAGAGGGAATTATTATAATTTAGACTGACAATTTATAATTTATAATTTAGGTTTGGATTGACGGTTCGGTTCTCACTTACTTTAGACTTTTTTTTTTGGAAAGCGATGTGGACTGACACCTGACATATCGAAAATACCACCGCCTCTGGCTCGGACGTTATCCATGTGTCCGTCAATGTCGCTTTCCCTTGGGTAGTGTATATCTAGTGAACATTCTCTCTGTATTAGAAACTATCATATAATCAAAAAGAAACAACGGGGCCTGATGGAAGGGTGCACTCGACTAGAATTATAAAGATAACAGTGTTTTTGTAGCGTTTATTTAAAAAATTCAATTATTGTCAGTACTTGAATGAGACTTTCAAATGCTTTATACTGCAATATAACAAACTTCATGTATTTTTCGATTAGTATGTCAATATTTAAAGGATTTGTTCGATTAAACAAGAAATACGGTCAGCACTTTAGCTTAAAGAGTTTATTAGAATTTGAGTTTTGAAGGAGTAAAAATGTAGGATAAAACCTTTATTAAGGAAGTGAGACTGTCAAGTTTCAATTCAATTGTCAAACATGTCAAATTTGACGCGCCATGTTTAACCCAGCATTTCTTTTGAAATGCCTGTTCCAAGTCAGGACGAATGCAGTCGACAACTTTTCCGTTGGTTTCCACCTGATTTGTCTTTTTGTCTCATGAACTTCGGCTTTTTACAACTCAGCTCGGTAATTTTGTTATCACCCCTATTCATGCTAAATTATCGGCTTTTTAAGTGGGTTGGCTACTCCATTTGAAAATAAATAGGATTTCAAATAAACATGATTTTATGTTAGAAAATTAAAAAAAACAATTTAAGTGAAAAAATTGATAGGTTGATGATCTAATTTTTGAGATTTAAGTAATTGAAAATTTGGCGGGAAACAGAACTCCTCTAATTTTTCATAGGATTCACATTAATAAGGTTTGACCATGATTGAATGTGACAGAATAAATAGAATCAAATGAATTTTTTACAGAATGCTCACAAAGATGTA
>MJUU01071636.1:140825-159162 GCA_002080025.1 Modiolus philippinarum
ATTTGCTTCAGTGGTTTCAGAGGAGAAGAAGAAAATGTCAATTTTCCCATAGGGTCCAATGTTAAAACTAAGTTCCGCGCTGGCGGCCATGTTTTTTATCGGATCGGAACGAAATGAGCAATCTTTGTAAAGGACCTTCCATACATCATTCCTGTAAAGTTTGGTTGAATTTGCTTCAGTAGTTTCAGAGGAGAAGATGAATATGTGAAAAGTTTAACGGACGACCGACGCCAAGTGATGGCAATAGCTCACACTGACCCTTCGGGTCAGGTGAGCTAAAAATCTCAAACGTCAGTTAACGTTAGATACAACGTTGTAGTCTCACAGGGCCTTTTAAGATTAAATCAACTTGGAGTTTATTATATGGCAGATCTAGCATCAGTATATATCCCGTTTAGAAAATGCTATTCTGCAGTCACAAAATGAACACAGAAAGAATTAAACTTCAACTTGGAGTGATTTATAATGGAGGCAGGAAATACGGACGCTTGTCATGCCCTCCACGTTCTTAGGCATCTTCGAAACTATTGTTCATACTATAAGATTTTCCGACAAAAACTTAAAATTAATGGACATTATCAGAAGCTATGATGCCTTAAATAAATTGGCTGCTTTTGCAAGTATATGTGTCATAGGTAAGCGGATATAACAAACAAAAAGATGAATCATATTCGTTACATTAAACTTGAATTAGGGTAATACTTGTGTTTTTACCGTATAATTTCAAATTAAATATAAAAAATACGTTTTCAATCATTACTGCTGTTGCCTGTAAAACCTGGCTTTTTAAATTTTGCAGCTAGTTGTTGTTAATACCATGTGACGTTTTGAATCGTCGAGACCTTGTCTGTTATACGCTATGTTTAGCTACTAAAAGAAACCAATGTCTGTTAAACATAGTCAGCTGTTGTCTATGTCAGACGTTGCCTGTTACATATGGCGTTTAGTTCAGTACGCTTTACACTCCGGCGACCAATAAGACATTCATGATAATATGAATGGTATTTTAAATGTCGCATAAATATATAAAATTCACAAAAAGTGAAAATTTAAAAAGTGGCCTGTAAGGTGTCTGTCCCCATGCTTTTAAATTTTCATACACATATTCAAAAAGTTTTGTTATCTTTTCCTGGATTTGAGCTCTCCTATCAAATGGAGGTACAAACACTCTTCGCTTCGGGTTATCAATCCTGCAGTTGGCTAACAATACACATCTTAAACCAATGAATAACATTTTTATTATAACAAAATTAGTGCACTGTCAGAGTAAACCACAGTAAACAATGACATTGTAATCTAAATATGAACAGTTTTATGAACTATGTTCCGGATGAACAACAATTGTCGTGTTGGGTTAATAACCGGAACTGTTTATTTGTATTTAAATGCCAAAACCAAGGGCAGACCAAATGATTTTTTGAAAAGCCCAATCACAGAAACAACTTACCTTGAACTGTTTGCAAGATCCAGTTTGTTTTACATGGGATGTCTTGGTTTTCTTCTGAGCAGTAAATGACGGTGCAATCAGAATTGAGGCACTTGATGCCCGAGAAATACCAAAACAAGTACCAATAAAAAGAGGATAATTGCCTTGATGCAAAAAAAAGCACATCAGTTCCAATGTTTCATTCGAAGCACCACTGGTTAAACCTCCTAGTCACGGTCGTCATGCCAAAACTCTAGCAAAAAAGAGCCACAGTGCTTGTTTAGAACGCCTGTGGTGAAATAATATGACAAATACAAATCTATTTGATGGTAACTGTTTGGAACGTTTTGCAATTGGTGAAAAGCATAACATGAAATTATATCAAATTATTTCGACACTGGCTTTTATCAACTAGGTTGTCATCTTGAATTATTATCCATGGACTGTTCTGATCGGATTATCATTCAAATGTTATTATCAATTGGAAAAAAATCCTTTTTTTTGGTTAAATTACAAATAATTTATCCTTTTTATATCGAACATATTGCATTGTTGTCTGATACGTGTGTTCATGTTGGGGTTTGTTAGCAAATTTGCTACATATGGAATTTTGAATCGTAAAACCATTGTCTATAACACGTGGAGTTTTAATTGTGCAGTTATTGTCTGTGACACGTGGCGTTTTAAATCGTGGAGACGAGGTTGTTTGTTACATATTTATATTGAATCTGGGAGTTGTTGTCTGTTAAATGTTGTGTTTTGAATAGAGGAGCCCTTTCTGTACACGTGGCTTTTTTATAATTGCTATAACAGTTGCCCAATTACACATGCCATTCGAATGGTGAAGCCATTGTATTTTTTGGGTGTCGAATCGTACCGATATTGTTGTTTTGAATCATGGAGTCCTTGTCTGTTATAGGTAGTGTTTAGATAATTTGTGGAACGTACTATACGAAAATGAAGCTGTTGTCCTTAATTCGTGCAGTCTTGAATCGTGCAGCCATTGTCTGTTAATTTCATCTGGCGTTTGAATCGTCAAGCCATTGCCTGTTATAGTTTGTACTTAAATAATAAAGGGAATCATTGTCTGTTAAATGTCTGTTTTATGTGGCTTTTTGAATCGTAGACCCGTTGTTCTTTATATGTATAGTCCTGAATTTTGAAGCTGTTGTCTGTGAAAAGTGACATTTTTAATGGTGGAGCCGTTGTTTAATACACGAAGTATTTTTAATCTTACCGCCATTGACCACAACCATGGTGACCATGAAGTTTGGAATCACTATGTTCTTGTCTGTTATGCTTGGTGTCATAAATTAATGAAACAATGGTCTATTTACCGTGACGGTTTGAATTGTGCAGTCTTTGGCTATTGCAGGTTGCAATTTGACTTGCGGACCCGTTGTCTGTTATATGTTTCCTTTTAAATTTTGGAGCTGACTCCTGTTACACGGTGCGTTTTGAAAAGTAAAGCCGCTCTATGGTTTTTAATTTTTGAAGTGTCGTGGGTAGTAGAATGGTACACGATTTCTTTTGAATCGTATTATCGCCCTTTTATTTTAAGACATAGCGCTTTGAATTGTTGAGCCGTTGTCCGTTATGCGCGGAGTTTTGAATCGTGAAGATGTTGTCATTTCCACATGGACGTATCAGACGTGGGCTGTTACACTTAGCGTTTAGATTAGTTGAACTGTCTTTTTTATATCTTCTTATAGAAAAGGCTTTGTGTGTTACATGTGAATTATTTTTTAATCGTGAAGCGGTTGTCCTAAACACGTTGCATGTTGAATAGCACATACGTTGTCTGTTTCATGTAAAGTTTAGATTAGTGGAGCTGTTTTCGTTTACACGTGGTGTTTTGTATATTGATACCTTTTAATCTTGATGTCATTCTACTGCATGTGGCGTTTTGATCATAACAGACGATGCCTGTTACCTGTGACGTTTAGATTAATTGAATGTTTTGTTTTACCCGTTGCATTTTGAAAAGTGGTGCATTTTTATCCTTTTTGTGTCTTGTATTTGTACTTGTTGTTCTGAAATTTGAATTTTTGTCATTAGATACGTCCATACATTTTTCAAAACAAGTTATGCTAAAAAATGAAATGAGTTGTTAAGTTTTAAGTGCTAGTTGTCTTTTCCTGTTTTTCTCCATTTAGTGATTTCTCTATGAGGTTTCAGCATGTTGCTATCGTTTCGCCTATTGTTTTTAATTTTTTTCGCTAAATGTATATCCAGCTCAATCTTCTGACCTGATATTAATATTTTTTATTCAGAGTTATTTTAGTTAATTTTTTCCAGATATTTCTGAATGTACACTTCGACGTTATTTTCAATATTGTCGGACTAACGACCAAAACGCGCGGTAAACTTTCCCATAATGTGTCTGCAGCACTCAATTTTACCTAACAAAATTTTTAGAAGCTGAAATAAAAGGCAAAAGACTTTCTTTTCCAATTTATGCATAAGTCCAGAAAGCCCAATTTTGGATATATTCTTCAAAAACGATAATATATGTATGTTTGGGCGAGCTGTAAAGATAGCAATGAATATTTTCAAATCGTAACGGTGAAGTTCAATATCTTTTTAAGATACATACATTAGATAATCCAGCAGGGTTGTAAGCTGGATTTGCACCCATATACCGCCACGAAGTTTTGACAGCGAAGACTTTAAAGCCGCAAGGTCTAACAAATTTAAGATTAAAAACATAAAGAACACAAAAATTTACCTTGTTCGTTGCAATATATACCTACTCACAACGGTTCAGTTTCGAAGTAGATTATTTGCTTCTATGAATTTTATTTGCTACATTCAAAATCGATGTAATATAAAAATGAACTACAGACTACTTCGGAATCGTTGCTTTTTGCTGTTATCCGCTTTTTGTAGCGCTGCGGGCAAGTTATCGGTAAGTTACCCGCGCGTTTTTTGGTCGTTGTTCCGACACTATTGATTTGTACAGCGGGATAATTTGTACAGCGTGTGCGAAGGTGTGAAAAAATTCTCAAACGTCAGAAAACGTTGGTTATAATTTTGTAGTCTAACAGGGCCTTTTAAGATTACATCACTTTGGAATTTGTTATATGGAAGATCTAGCGTAAGTTTATATTCGGTTTAGAAAATGCTATTATGCAGTCACAAAATAAACACAGAAAGAATGAAAATTTTACTTGGGCGATTTATAATGGAGGCAGGGAATGCAGACGCATGTCCTCCGCGTTCTTTATATCTGAGATCTTGTAGCTTCGGCATCTTCGAGACTGTTGAATATACTTTAAGATCTTTCTTGACAGAATACTTAAAATTCATGGACATTATCTGAGGTTATGACGCCTTAAATAAAATGGCTACTTTTGCAAGTATATGCGTCATAGGTAAGCGGACAAAATGGATAGAACAAAAAAAAAAGAATCATGTTCGCTACATTAAACTTGAATTAGGGTAACACTTGCGTTTTTTACCGTATAAGTTCAAACTAAATATTAAAGCCGTTTTCAATTATAACTGCTCTTGCCTCTAAAACCATGCGTTTTAAATCTTGGTGGTTGTTAATACCATGTGGCGTTTTGAATCGTCAAGACCTTGTCTGTTTAGCTCATAAAAGGAACATAGTCAGCTGTTGTCTATGTCAGACGTTGCCTGTTACATATGGCGTTTAGTTTAGTACGTTTTACATTCCGGTGACCAATAAGATATTCATAATAATTTGAATTTTTTACGAAAGGATATGGAGTAAATGATCATGAGATCATAACACATATGTTAACTCCAACTGCAATAATTTTAATGAGCTGTATTGCCATTTCAGAAATTAATTCCTCATCAGCAGCACTAGAACCCAAACAAAGGAAATCCATAATTTCAAAAAAATGTTTACAATGCATAAAACTAAACGAAATTGTATTTTAAGTGTAGCATAAATATATAAAATTCACAAATAGTGAAAATTTAAAAACTGGCCTGTTAGGTGTCTGCCCCTATGCTTTTAAATTTTCATACAGATATTCAAAAAGTGTTGTTATCTTTTCCTGGATTTGGACTTTCCTATCAAATTGAGGTACAAACACTCTTCGCTTCGGGTTATCACTCCTACGGTTGGCTTACAATACACAACTTAAACCCATGAATTACATTTTTATTCTAACAAAATTAGTCAGAAACTGTCAGAGTAAACCACAGTAAACAATGACATTGTAATCTAAATATGAGCAGTTTTATGAACTGTGTTCAGGATGAACAACACTTGTTGTGTTGGGTTTATGACCGGAACTGTTTATTTGTATTTAAATGCCAAAACCAAGGGGCGGACCAAATGATTTTTTGAAAAGCCCAATTACAGAAACAACTTACCTTGAACTGTTTGCAAGATCCAGTTTGTTTTACATGGGATGTCTTGGTTTTCTTCTGAGCATTTTTTTATTTGTAAATTACAAATAATTAATTCTTTTTATATCGAACATATTGCATTGTTCCCTGATACGTGTGTTCATGTCGGGTTTTTCTAGCAAGTCTGCTACATATGGAATTTTGGATCGTCAAACCATTGTATATGCCACGTGGAGCCTTAATTGTGCAGTTATTGTCTGTGACACGTTGCGTTTTAAATCGTGGAGTGGAGGTTGTCTGTTACATATTTATATTGAATCTGGGAGTTGTTGTCTGTTAAATGTTGTGTTTTGAATAGAGGAGCCCTTTCTGTACACGTGGCTTTTTTGTATAAATATTATAATCATTGCCCAATTACACATGCCATTCGAATGGTGACCCATTGTATTTTTTGCGTGACGAATCGTACCGATATTGTTGTTTTGAATCGTGGAGTCCTTGTCTGTTATAGGAAATGTTTAGATAATTCGTGGAAAATATTATTCGAAAAAGCAACTGTTGTCCTTAACTCGTTCAGTCTTGAATCTTGCAGCCGGTGTCTGTTAATTACATCTGGCGTTTGAATCATCAAGGCACTGCCTGTTATGCTTTGTATTTAGATAAATAAGGGAATCATTGTCTATTAAATGTCTGATTACGTGGCTTTTTGAATCGTAGACCCTTTGTTTCTTATATGTATAATTTTGAATTTTGAAGCTGTTGTCTGTTAAATGTGACATTTTGAATGGTGGAGCCGTTGTTTAATACACGAGGTATTTTTAATCTTACCGTCACTGAGCATAACTATGGTGACCATGGAGTTTAGAATCACTATGTGCTTGTCTGTTATGCTTGGTGTCATAAATTAATGAAACAATGGTCTATTTACCGCGACGGTTTGAATCGTGCAGCCTTTGGCTATTGTAGGTTGCTATTTGAATTACGGACCCGTTGTTTGTTATATGTTTCCTTTTAAATTGTGGAGCAGAATTATGTTACACGTTGCGTTATGAAAAGTAAAGCCGCTCTATAGTTCCATCTAACGTTTTGAATTTTTGAATTGTTGTGGGTACATTAATGGTATACGAATTCTTTTGAATCGTACTGTCAGTTGTTTTTTTTTTTATTATAGCGATTTGAATCATTAAGCCGTTGTCCGCTATCCGCGGAGTTTTAGAGATTAGAGAAGCTGTTTTCATTTAAACCTTGAGTTTTGAATAGTGGAACCTTTTAATCTTGATGTCTTTCTATTGCCCTTGCCTGTTACATATGACGTTAAGATTAGTGGAGCGTTTTGAATTACCCGTTCCGTTTTGATTAGTGATGCATTTTTATCCTTTTTATGTCTTGTGTTTGCATGTGTTGTTTTGAAATTTGAATTTTTGTTATTAGACACGTACAGATTATCTACATTTTTCAAAACAAGTTTTACTAAAATTAATATGAGTTGTTTTGTTTTGTTTTGTCTTAATTGTCTTTTCCTGTTTTTCTCCATTTATTAATTTCTCCATGAGGTTAACGTTTCGCTTATTATTTTTCATTTTTTCCCTAAGTGTATGTCCAGCTCAATCTTCTCCTGACCTGATGATAATATTCTTAATCCAGCTTTAGTTTACTTAATTATTTCCAGATATTTCTGAATGTTCACTTCTACGTTATTTTCAATATTGTCGGACTAGCGACCAAAATGCACGGTGAACTATTTCCCATCTCATGTCTGCAGCGCTCAATTTTACCTAACAGAATTCTAGCAAGAGACTTTCTTCTCCTTCCTTATGCATATGTCCAATAAGGCCCAATATTTGATATATTCTTCAAAAACGATAATATATATATATATATGTTTAGGAGAGCTGTAAAGATAGCAATGAATATTTTCAAATGCTAACTATGATGATCAATACCTTTTTAAGCTATAAACATTAGATAATCCAGCAGGGTTGTTAGTTGGATTTGCACGCATATACCTTCAAGCAGTTTTGACACTGAAGACTTTAAAGCCTCAAAGTATTTAAAATTTGAGATAAAAATTAGAGGACACAAGAATTTACCTCGTTCGTTGCAATGTATACCTACTCACAATGGTTCAGTGTCGAAGTAGATACACAATTATCTAATATTTGCTTCTATAATTTTATTTGCTACATTCAAAATGGATATAATATAAAAATGAAGTAACTTTAGACTACTTCTGAATCGTTGCTTTATGCTGTTATACGCTTTTGTGTTGCTGTAGGCAACTTATCGGTAAGTTTCCCGCGCGTTTGTGGTCGTTTTTCCGACATTATTAATGTGTACAACGAGATTATTTCTGCAATTTCTACGGCGTGTGTCAACGTGTTGAAAATATTCTTAAACATCAGTTAACGTTGGTGAGAATGATCTGGTATGACAGAGCCTTTTAAGATTAAATCAAGTTGGCATTTGTTATATGGCAGATCTAGCATCAGTTTAGAAAATGCTATTCTGCAGTCAAAAAAATGAACACAGAAAGAATGAAACTTTAACTCGGAGCGATTGACAATGACGGCAGGAAATGCGGACGCCTGTCACATCCTCTACGTTCTTTATACCTGGGATGTTGTAGTTTTGGCATCTTCGAGACTATTGTATATTTTATGAAAGGATATGGAGTAAATGAACATGAGACCATAATTCATATTAACTCCAACCGCAATAATTTTAATGAGCTGTATGGCCATTTCGGAAATCAATTCCTCATCAGCAGCTGTGTATACTATAAGATTTTACTTGACAAAAAACATAAAATGAATAGACATTATCAGAGGTTATGACGCCTTAAATAAAATGGCTGCTTTTGCAAGTATATGCGTCATTGGTAGGTGGACAACATGAATATAACAAAAATGAATCATGTTCGTTACATTAATCATTAATTTGGGAAATGCCTGCGTTTTTTACCGTATACGTTCAAACTAAATATAAAAACCGTGTTCAGTCATTACTGCTGTAGATTGTAAAACCTGGCGTTTTAGATCTTGCAGCTGTTTGTAGCGAAGAAAATGAACGAATGTCTATTAAACTTAGTCAGCCGTTGTCTATGTCAGACGTTGCCTGTTACATGTGGCGTTTAGTATAGTGGAGTTGTGTTTCGTTTTGCATTGTGGATCTGTATTCTGTTACACGAGGCGTTTTGAACAGATAAGCCGCTCTCTGATTTCAGTGAAGGTTTTGAATGTTTTAGCCGTTGTTCGTTATCCTTGGAGTTTTGAATCGTGCAGCAGCTCTTGTGCACAAGGAAGTTTCAATAGTCAGTTGTTCTCTCTTCCAGGCGTTGACTGTTACACATGTAGCGTTTAGATTAGTGGAGCTGTTTTAGTTTACATGTTGCGTTTTGACTAATAGTCCTTTAAATTTCCTTTATGTCTTTATATTGCACTTCGTTTTAATAGAGACGTCCGGATAAGCTACTTTACTTTACGTAACTTTAACATAACCAACTTAACTAACATAAGGCTCGAGTTATCTCGCTTTTTTTATTTGAGAGAATGAGATATTTTCGAAAAGTGTAGGTTAAAGGAATCAATATTTAACTGGTAAATGATTGGAATTTTACTCATAACACTTTAGTATCTTTCTGATAGCTATGAACACATTGCCAAAACTAATTTATATATTCAAAAGGAATCCGAATTTGCCTTTATTACACGTACACTCCTAAGTGATAAAAATTAACTTTTTAGAGACACGCTGCAAAAAATATTTTCTTTGGATTTCAAGAATACTGTACTTTCGAGAGACTATTCAGAACTATAATTTGTAATAGTATTATTTTGAACAAAAGGCACAGGATATTGGGATGTCCAGGAGTAATAGTTTACATAGGCGTAACAAGCTCTAGTGCATGTCTAGTGTTCCCTAAAACCAAAAATATATTGCAATCACTTTCAGTCCCACGGTGCTGTTTGAAAATTGAATGGCAAACGCTGATCCGGTCCTTTTGTAGACAACAGAAACTAGTATTTACATTTTTATGGGTTCTTATAATATACTGGCTAACAGAATTGCAGTCCATTAAGATGACACCAATGCAATATACTGTATTTTAAAGTTGCAAATTAAAACAAACGATACTGAATATTGATATGGTAAAAACATAATTGAAACAAATTTGAAACATTCTGACTGACTTTTAAATTTTCCAAGTAAAATTAATTAACAAATAATCGAAGATGAAAAATATGAACAAATATAATTAAAACTTATATTTTGTTGGAGTTAACATATGTATTATGGTCTCATGTTCATTTACTCCATATCCTTTCGTAAAATATTATGCAAATTATGTGTCTTTTGAAATACTTTTCATTCTCATTGTAACTTCTGCATCTTGTTATTCCAAAAAGACGTTCAATTTTCCCTCAGCCAGTTTAAAGAAAAAAAATATGCTTCGATTATTGGTGAAAGGGATACAATCCAAATACATTTCAATACATTACGTTAAAGTTCGTATTAAGTTAAAGTTAAGTTGGTTATCCGGAAACCTCTAATGAGAAGACACGTAGTCTGTTACATATTTGTTTCGGAATCATGAAACAGCAGTTGTCTGATTCAACCGTTGCCTGTTACATGTTTAGATTAGTGGAGTGTTTTCCTTTACACGTTGCGCCTTGAATAGTGGTGTTTTTCAATTTTCCTGACGTCTTGCTATTTCACGTGCCTTTTTGAAATTTTGATTTTTGTCATACATTATTTGTCAGGGAAATGCTTGTGTTTGTTTACAAGTAGAAGTTCAAAATAATATAAAAACCGTTTAAGATGATACGGGCCTAAAAACTGTCAGATAGAATTTTCAGATATTTTCATGGCTTACACTTTATTATTAGGGCAAACAAAAAAAATAAAATAAAAATTGGGTCACCGGACTAATTTTTTGATAAATGGCGAAAACTTCTTTTTTCTATTATTTCACCTTATCTCACCTTAATAAAACAGGACACTACTGAAAATGTTCAATATTCTGATGGTTATCCAATAAAGTTGCATAATTGGATCAAATTTAACTACTACTAGTATTAGACATCAAAAATCATTTTGCCAACATTCAAATAAGTAATGTCATTTTTTGACAGATGCGCAAAAATGATGCACAGTTTTAAACCCTGCCTTATGTTAGCTGATATCATTACTGCTGTTGCCTGTTAAACCTGGCGTTTTGAATTGTTGAGACCTTGTCTGTTATACGTTGTGTTTAGCTAAAAACAGGGACCATTGTCTTATTAGAAACTACGACTATCCAAAGTTCCTGTCGTTGTCTGTGTTTGTCTTTTGTCATTTTATTGTTTTTGTGCAGGTCCATGGTGGATTGTGGCATGTGATTGTAATGTTCGGCCATTGTAAGTGTTTCCTTATATCGTTTCTTCATTAATCTATTAAAATTTACGTTTCGAATGCATAGACATTGTCTTTTGCATGCTTTTTTTTTTATCGTGCGGCTGTTTTCTGATATACATGGTTATTAGAATCGTAGAGCCGTTGTCTGGTTCACAAAGAGTTTTGAATCGTACTGCAGTATGGGACTTTTGAAATCGTGTTCACTCCGGAAAAAGATCTATTTTTATAAGTAAAAAAAAATCAATACATCAATACATTGAGAGCTAATCACTAATTAATGAACGCTGTTGAGCTCAGGGTGATTTATATCTAATCGATTTGTAGAGTTTCAGTTTAAGTTTTTTTTCGTCAATTAAAATTTATTAAGAGAATTGTCATATAGGAAAAATTATAGATGCACTTCAATTTCATAAATAGTTTGTTGTTTATGTGGTATATATTTATTTCCATATGTTTAGAAATAGGTTTATTCCTTCTTACTGGTATCTGAGGCGATCTCCTTTAATTAAACGAGAGATCCTATCTCGAAAGTCCCGTGTTGTCTGTTACACACGGCGTTTTGAATCATGATGCCGTAGTCTGGTCCACATGGAAGTTTGAATATTCAGCCGTTGTCTGCTTTAGACGCTGCCTGTTACATGTGGCGTCTAGTTTAGTGGAGCTGTTTTCATTTACCTGTTGCGTTTGAAATTGGGTACCCTTTAAACTTGATGTCTTTTTATTTTACGTGCCGTTTAGAGGTGCTTTTTAATTTTCCTTACGTCTTGCTATTGCACGTGCTGTTTTGAAATTAGACTTTTTTGTCATTAGCAACCTACACATTATCTACATTTGTCAAAACAAGTTTTACTACGCCACGTGAGGAAAAGATATGAGTTTTTATGTTGTAAGTGTTAATTATCTTTTCCTGTTTTTCTCCATTTATTGATTTCTTTATAAAATTTGAGCATGTTGCTATGGTTTTCGCTTATTGTCTTCAGGTATGTCCAGGTCAATCCTTTCCTGACCGGAAGAGGTTTATTTATTGAGTGTTTGTTGGATAAATTACCTCCAAATATTTCTTTAAGTATTTTTCTGTAATTTTCATAAAATATTACCGAACATAAAAGCTGATATCATAAACTTAAGGAGGTAGACCTAGGTTAAGGGACATAACTCTTAAAATCACTTGTATGTTTGTTTTAAACATTTTCATATGTATATATTTAGCTTTTTAGTAACGCAGATGATTTTGATCCTATTTCATATAAATGCTTAAAAACTGTCAATGAAGCTGACTGTTTCAAACGCCTTGCTGATTTAAAGAGTTATCTCCCTTAACCTAGGTCTACTAACTTAAGGCAAAAAAGGTGAAATCCATCGGAAATGTCCTGACTTGGTACAAACATTTCAATAGAAATTGTGGGCAAAATCTGTTTCTTTGGCGCCTACCTTCCATTGTGGTAGTGTTCGATAGTAATTCAGTAGCTATTTAAAATAAGAAACCAAAGGTTCGTCCAACTTCTAAGGTAAAAAAGAAACTTCCATCACAATTCGGACCGAAATTTCAAAATTTTGAAGACGGAATTATTAACTTTTAAAGAATGTTTTCAATTATCGTATATATAAGACTTATTTAAAAGGCGGTCAAAGAGATAATTATGCCGAGTGACAGTTTAATCTGCATTGAATTAATAGACATTTTCTGTAAGTCTTGTTATGTTGTACATAGAATTAATGATGTACATTTGTAACCTTGCATGTTCAAAACGTTTGAATACGTTTTAATATATAGAGGGTATATAGAGGTATTTTATTTACATGCTTGACTGTAACAATGTTCTATTTTATTCTTGATTCATTTTTTCTTTAGTTTTGTTTCCTTCTATTGCACGCGTGATTTTGAATCGTGGAGTCTATGCCTGATATACATTGTTTCCTTTATTTGTGTTTCTCTTTCAATTACACGTGCCGTTGGGCTTTCTCAAATGTTATTTTATACTGTACTTCTACACGTTATGTGCCTTTGTCAAAAACAAGTCACATAAAGCCACATGGTAAAACAGAAGAGTGGAATGTGTCAATCACTTTTTCATGTTTTTTATACATCTAAAGATTTCCTTATACGGGTTCAGCATGGCGTTCTGGTTTTGTTTTATGGAGAATATAGATCATATATTCAAAATATAAAATAAAAAGGATTTCAGATAAATCTTACTATTCTTAACAACTTGAAAAAGAACTAATTCCAGTGAAAGAAAGAGAGACCGAATTTGTTTTTTTTTATTTAGAAATTTGGTGCTAGAATGAAACTCCTGTAGATTTTTCAAATGTTTAACATTAGCAACGTTTGACCATAAATTAATGTGAGAAAATAAAGAGGATTTTGCAAAATTATCGTATAATTAAATAAAGATGAAAAATATTGGGGTCTATTGCAAAATTAATATGCTTTAAAGTGGATAAAAAGCATAGGAGTCCGAAAATCTGACAGAAATACGAAAACATGAGTAACAAACCCCCATAATAAAAAAAACAGGGCAAACAACATAATATTGATTCTTAGTTGTTAATGTCAACTGCATTTTGTATCAACAGATGTTCGGTGCTTGCCCGAAAACCGAATTAAATTTTGATTTTAATTTTAACTTTGACACTTGTAATATCTAAATTTTAGAAAATTTTTGTTTATACTAAGCTGTCTCTCCCGCTTGCATAGCTCTGTCCTTAGCTGATTTTGGCTTTTATATTTAGATTTTATTGGTTATTTGTTCTCTATCAGTTTTTACACGTATTTTGATTGTATATGCACTGAAGATACATGTGGAAATGCGCATATACAGAAACAAAACTTACAGTAACTTCGGTATTTTGCAATGTATACAACAAAAACAATATAAACTGCATTTAAGTGTGCTTGTCGGTCTTGCTTTTTTGACAGATTTTTTATTTTTTTAAACTGAGCAGTTGATGAATTAAAGTGCTTCTTACTAAAATTTGTTCGAATTGCATAGTCATATTTCGCTTAGAAATTGACCGTCGTCGTTGTCCGCCGCCGTCGTCTGTAGACACTTTTATTTTTGGTGAATAAACTAATAAATCCTTATGAAATTTTAAAACACTGTGTTCTTCGGAACACAAGGGAGGCTGGGTATGGTTTTGAATATGTTGGCTCCGTTCGATTTTAAACAGGGACCAAAAAGAGAAAAATTATGTGTTTTCACATATTTGGCTGTAGAATATCTATCATTCATAAGATTTCGACGGGGTTTCAATCAGTGTGTGCATAATTAAATTTCCTATCTTAAGTATGCAACAGATTTTATGTGACATGTTCTGTTCGCAAGATAAATGGGACCAAAAGGGACAAATATCAATTTTTTTCTTTTTATTTCAAGTCCAATTTTGATGAATTCCTTAATAAGAATTAACATCAGACTTTTGATATTTTTTTCCTTTCAGAGGTATGAGGGACCAAATGGACCGAAATTTTAAACAAGCAAATTATCTAATATTTTTTTTACTTTTCATCGGATGTCGAAGGAATTTTAAGCAACGGTTTTTGCATAGCTCTTACCGTTTCCGACCTATAAGGGGCCATAGGCGCCAAAATTAACTTTTTGAAATTTGTGAAATCTTTATTTTACATCATATTTTTATTGGATGTTTTCCTTTTGATTTCTCTTGTTATAAGCTTTCGATAATATGCCGACAGATTTGGTGTAGCTCTTACCGTTTCCGAGCTATATTGGGTCAAAGGGGCCAAAATTGCAATTTTTCTAAATACCCGGTATTTGAAATCTTTGTTTTTCATTGGATTTCAATCAGATTCTTTTTTTTATGCATCTTAACATAAGGTTTAAGTAGTAGGTTACAGATTTGACGTATCTCTGAGCTGAAAGGATCAAAACAGAGCCAGAATTGCAGTTGCTCAAATAACCAAAAAAAAAAGTTTTTTACCTGATAGGATTTTGCTGGTAGTAAACAGATTTTTGGGTAGATCTTTCGATTCCTATCAGTACGGGACCATAATAGTTTTTTTTCCTAGTTTGTGCCCAGCTGCTTAATGTGTCAAGCTCTTTCCTTTTACTTTATCCACATTCATTTTAATTTATACAGTGGTTGACATCATGCTGCGCTATACATATCCCTTTATTTTCATTTTGTTTACATTGTCAAATGTTTAACCATGTTAACATTCTATTTTATTCTTTATTTTATTTTTTTAATTTTTTTTTAAAGATTTGTTTTTTCTTTGTCTGGTATGTACATGTATGAAGTCTGTGCGTCTATTCATTACACGGTCCGTTCGGACAGCTCCCTCTAGGGTATTTAAACAGGACTCCTACACATTGTATACGTTTGTTAAAACAGTTACATAAAGCCTTTTCATATTTTTTATATATTTGTTTTATACGGTTCAGCATGTTGTGGTTTTGCATGCCAGTTTAATGTTCTTCTCTCTAAAAGCTATTAACCCAGCATTGTTTTAGTTCTTCAAAATTAAGGTAGAATCTCTATACATGCACATGTAACTGTTTTAAAATGTACAACAACAAATATTCTGCCGAAGTGAAATATCCAGGTAAATCCTGCAATTTCATTGGTTACCTTGACAGGGGATATGAGACCGTATCCCCGTGGAAGCAAAATCACAATTTTTAAACGCTTTTAATAAAAAAAAAATACCGCACTTCTAGCAGATATAAAGGGGATATAAAACACAGACAAGGAATATTAACCCGTATCCTCTGTGGAGATTCCCGAATAACATATAATATCATTACTGGAAACGATAAGATAGGTACACTATAGGTATGAATGGCTATGTATATACATATTTGTAATCTACATTTATATAAATCATTGGATCGAAATGTCAGAAAACACAAACAGGTTGTTATTACCCCGTATCCCTTCTTTTTCTAACATTACAGGGTATATGGAATTCTTACAAATATGTTTTAATGAAACAAATTTCCTGTACTAAGTTATTTTTACTTTTATTAAGCTGTTCGTTTGGTGTCACATACCTCATACAAAAGCCTAATATGCATACGACAACATCAAATACATTCATTTTAAAAAACTACACACAATAACTGTAAATTGAAAGATAATTAAGATGTACAAAATACTGAAAAAAATATCATCGATACATATGAAAAAGAAAGGAAATGGGGTAAATGTCATGGAGACAGCATCCCATATCCAGGTTAAAACGACCCAAAACAAAGCATCTAGGGGTCACCGCACTGTCTGCAACACAGTGAAGAATCTCACACTATATAGCAAGCCCTTAATGGCCCCAAAAAGGTTCAAAAGTGAATAAATCAATGGAAACAAACCACATCCAATAACCCAAATATCAAGAAACTAAACTTTTATAAGAAGACAAGGACAAGCCAATGGCCAACATGTTGATTTTTTATTTATTTCTTCTTTAAGTCGTTGTTTTTATGGGATTCTGTACAAATTTAAAATAAAAAAATATTTCAGATAAATGTAATTTTATTGTTCGAAAATTGAAGAAATAGTTCAAGCGAAAAAATGATAGATTTATATGTAAAGTATCAACAGACGTAAGTAGTATATATGTACCGTTCAGTTCGCTTTTGTCGAGGTGCCCGTCGAGGTGCTGTTGAGGTGCTACTGTATTAATACTATATACCATGGTTTGGCATTTGTCGAGGTGCTGTCGAGGTGCAGTCGAGGTGCTGATATATTGTTAGTGTCTGACCTTTGGCCTCGTCACGTGTGTCTCGCCTTTAGCTTTGGTCTCGCCTATTCAAGTCCTAATGTACACTATATTCTATGGCTTTGGATTTGTCGAGGTGCTATTGAATTAATACTATATATCATGGTCTGGCATTTGTCGAGGTGCTGTCGAGGTGCAGTCGAGGGGCTGATATACTGTTAGTGTTGACCTTTTGGTCTCGCTACGCGTGTCTCGTCATTAGCCTTGGTCTCGCCTAGCCATGTCCTAATGTACACAATACATCATGGTTTGGCATTTGTCGAGGTGCCCGTCGACCTGTTGTTGAGGTGCTACTGCATGAATACTATATATGATGGCTTGGCATCTGTCGAGGTGCTACCGTATTAATACTATATTAACGGATTCTCAATTGTCGAGGTGCTGTTGGGGTGCTATTGTATTAATACTATATATCATGGTGTGGCATTTGTCGAGGTGCTATTACTGTATATTCATTAGTCGATATTTGACGAGGTGCTAATGTACTTAAGCGTGTCATTGGTCTAACCCTGTCTTAGGTATTGTCACCGGTTTTGCCTACTGATCTCACCCTACCTCTATCCAAGGTTTCATAGGTTTCGTCTTTGGCTTTGTCTTCACCAGTCCATAATATTATCTTTGGTCCTGCCCTTAATCATATATTTTAATATGATAGATATGCAAATGCAGTACTACTAGTTAAGCCTAGCAGTTCATTCTGGTATTCCCCTTAACCCGAATTTTTACCGTATACCTTAAACTCTAACCCTAAATCTAAGCCTATCCATAATTTATTTACTCTAACCTTTATGTAATAACCCTAACCCTTATGTATATCACAGGTACCCTAACCCTTATGTATATAACCATAACCTTTACCATTATCTAACTTTAACCATGATATAACCCTTATCCTATCTAGGATCCAACTCTAACCCTAACCTTTTACTTTAACCTTTTGTTGTAGTGTTGTAAAATAGCCAGTTATGACTTTGTTTAGATGTGATATAACTAACTCCATCCAACTCATACTTACATTAATCCTAACCTTAATCTTAAACACTTTCTTACTTTCTGTATGCATTATTTTGTGTTCTCTGAATTCTTATACATTCGTTTTCTGATTTTGTTGTTTTTGTTCACGACTAACCCTAACCATTTTTTGTTGCAGCTTTTTTTATACTTACATAATATTTAGTTCTATTCTAATATTTTCAAACTATTTGATTAACCCCTTTTATCTCTAACCCATGACAATACTATATTTATTTATTATTTTATTTTATTTTTGAATGTTATTTTAAACATATTGAGTTATCTCCCTTTTATCTTTAATCTTACTTTCTATAATAACTCTATATTCATTTTTTTTTTTCTGAAATGTTATTTCATATTCGTAAACTATTGGAGTTATCTCTCTTACCCAACCTCTAACCTAAGTTGCTAGGACAACTCTATATTCATTATTTTATTTT
>MJUU01071637.1:19546-37304 GCA_002080025.1 Modiolus philippinarum
CAGGGGTTCCCCTTATAACCTATTTAATACATATTTCTCAAAATTGCTTTTTTTTGTCAGAAAACTCAATTTTTCAACCAAAAAAATATGTTTCTGGTTTTATTTCCATGGCAACAAAGTGCTCTTTTGTCCATTACACCCAATTTCAGACCCTTTCCAAAAAAATTTGTGCAGGGGTTCCCCTCATAAGCTATGTATAAATGCATATTTCTTAAAATTCCTTCTTTTTAAAAGAAAAACCTTATTTTCCTAAAAAAAATATGCTTTTGGTTTTGTTTCCATGGCAACCAAATGCTCTTTTCTCCATTGCAACCAATTTCAGACCCTTTCCAAAAAAAATTGGGCAGGGGTTCCCCTTATCAGCTATGTAATAAATATTTCTCAAAATTCCCTATTTTTTATAAAAAAAAACTCGATTTTCAACAAAAACATATGTTTCTGGTTTTGTTTCCATGTCAACAACGTGCTCTTATGTCCATTACATCCAATTTCAGACCCTTTCCAAAAAAAATTTGGGCAGGGGTTCCCCTTATAAGTATGTAATATATATTTCTCAAAATTCCTTATTTTTATCAAAAAAACTCAATTTTCAACAAAAAATATGTTTTTGGTTTTGTTTCCATGTCAACAAAGTGCCATTTTGTCCATTACATCCAATTTCAGACCCTTTCCAAAAAAAANAAAAAAAATTGGGCAGGGGTTCCCCTTATAATCTAAGTAATACCTATTGCTGTAATCAAACTACAATTATCAACAAAATCAACTATTTTCCAAAAATTTCCATTTTTTGGTATGGTTTCCATGGCAACGGTAGTAATTTTGAATCTCCAATGCTGATGTACCATCTCATATATAACACTGACCTTTCCCATGAAGTTTCATAGAGTTATTGTTCTCAGTTTTTGAGATATAGTAAAAAAAGTGGCGAAAAAATTCAAAATTTCATTTTCCCATAGAGTTAACATGGAGGACCCCACCCCTTTTTGAACCCCCCAAATGTACCCTTAATAAACCCCCCTTTAAAAAATTTTTGCATGTTGCACAACTAGATAAATGGGGCCAACATCCTACAATGTTTCAAAGTTCTAGGTGTAATGGTCTCTGAGATCTGGTTCGGACAAGTTCATGGAGACGAGAAGAAAGAAAGAAATCGGAATAATAATAAGAAACGCAACAAAAAACAATAAGTCTCCCAACTTCGTTTGGGAGACTTAATAAGAAACGCAACAAAAACAATAAGTCTCCCAAACATCGTTTGGGAGACTAAATAATAATAATTAAAAGGACAATTGTTTAGAGAACCATTGCAAGGTCTTTCCCAGTCAATGTTATGCTTTTATATCATCTTTTGTTATGTCACATGTTGAAAATCATCTTGATGACAAGCACATTCTCTCCAATATATTAGAGTAGCCATTGCTAATTGTTTTAAAGATTTTACCATAAAAACCCTAAAATTTGGCTATGACCTTGACCGATGACCTTGATGACCTTTGACCCTGGGATCAATTTGAAGGTCTCTCCTTACTGATTAATTTGATATGTTACATGACCATACTATCTGTAAAGGTTAAAAGTTGTACGCAAAAAAACTATTTCTGAAACACGTCAAGGGCAATAACTCTTTGGGGAGTCATCGGAGAGGTTCGGTCCAATAAGACAAATGTAGCCCTTGACATGATCAACATTTTTGCTGATATAGTTTTTCAGCTATCTGTTACGGTTTCCGAGTTCATCTGATAACAAGGTCAAAGGTCAAGGTCAAAGGTCTCCAATGACCTTCAACTTGGGACTCAAATTGAAGGTCTTTTCATGCTGATCAGTTTAAACATATATGTTTACTATACTATCTGTAAGCGTTTAAAAGTTATTCGCAAAAAAACGATTTACGGAAATGCGTCAAGGGCTATTACTCAAAAACGGTTCATCGCACAGTTTTTCTTCTATTGAATTAAATGTAGATCTCAATGAGAGGAGTATTTTTGCAATATAATGTTTTCAGAATTTTTTTTTTGGTTTCCGAGATATCGCGATAACAAAATTTCAAATGGCGGCCATTTTGAAAATGGCGGACAAANTTTTTTTTTTTTTGACCCCAGATTTGTAACCAGGGTCAATAAAGCAACCTGGATACCAAATTTCATCAAATTCCGATAACTTTTAGAAATCGACAAAATTAGGGGGCGAAAACGCGTAACCGGGGTCGCGACACCAAATTTTTTTTTTGCATGATAAATCATCCTGAGGATGAATGAAACATTTTCCCCATTCAGAATTTTGATATCGGTTACGGTTTCTGAGTTTACCTGAAAACAAGAAAAACCGCATTCGGGGAGATAACTCTGTTACTAAAAGTAGATTTCGTCCGTACCCTAAATTCGAAAGAGAATTTTCAACTTCCAGTTAGTACGCAAAGTTTCGTAATGATAAAGGTTTTCCGTACAGAGTCCTTACGGATGAACAAGAAAAATAATAATAATCAGAAGAATTACTATAAGGTCTTTCCCCTGAAAGGGAAAGACCTTAATAATAATAATTAAAAGGACAATTGTTCAGAGAACAATTGCAAGGTCTTTCCCAGTCAATGTTGTGTTTAATATTATGTTTTATCATGTCACATGTTTAAAATAATCTTGATGAAATGCACATTGTCTTCAATATATTAGAGTAGCCATTTCTAATCGTTTTCAAGATTTCACGATAAAAAAAAACGTAAAATTTGGCTATGACCTTGACCGATGACCTTGATGACCTTTGACCTTGGGATCAAATTGAAGGTCTCTTCTTACTGATTAATTTGATATGTTACATGACCATACCATCTGTAAAGGTTTAAAACTTATACACAAAAAAACCTGTTTCTGAAACGCGTCAAGGGCAATAACCCTTCAGGGAGTCATCGGAGAGCTTCGGTCCAAATGAGACAAATGTAGCCCTTGACATGGTGAACATTTTTGCTGAATAATTTTTCAGCTATCTATTACGGTTATTGAGATTATATGCTAACAAGGTCAAAGGTCAAGGTCAAAGGTCACCGATGACCTTCAACCTGGTATTCAAATTGAAGGTCTTTTCATGCTGATCACTTTAAACATTATATGTTTACTATATTATCTCTAAGCGTTTAAAAGTTATTCGCAAAAAAACAATTTACCGAGGGCTATAACTCAAAAACGGTTCGTCGCAGATTTTTTGTTCTATTGAATTAAATGTAGATCTCAATGAGAGGAGTATTTTTACAATATAATGTTTTCATGAATTTTTTTATCGTTTTCGAGACATCGAGATAACAAAATTTCAATTGCGGCCATTTTCAAAATGGCGGACGAAAAATAATTTTGACCCCAGATTTGTAATCAGGACCATGAAGGCTACCCGGAAACCAAATTTCATTGAAATCCGATAACTTTGAGAAATTTGCATATTTAGTGGTCAAAAACGCGTAACCGGGGTCGCGACCCAAATTTTTTTTATTTGCATGACAACCCAGCAAGCACAAAACATTTTTCTGATATTTTTGAAACATCATATTTATATCATGTATAAACATTATCATAAAACATCAGAAAAACATTTTAGAAATGTTTATTTGGATGTTATTACAATGTTTGAAGTCTAACGTTTTTATTAAACATTTGCGAAACATTTTAGTGATGCGTTACAGGAAATGTTTTTGAAAATGTTGATACAATATAGTTTCCGCCATACATTTTAATATTTTTAAAAGCATCTTCCACGATATCTACTTGATGTTTTGCAAAACATTTTAAAGATATTTTTCAAACATTTTTGTGCTAGCTGGGATTATAAACTACACAAAATTAAATTTGAGTTTAATGCTAGTTTGATATTTCAGTAAATCAAACTTTTCATCTAGTGTTTATTATTCATTACAAATCAGTGTCATGCCAAAAAGAAAGTGTTAATTTTAGCACATACTATAAATAGAATGAGGAAGTCCTCTATTTTCATACTGGTCAAGGACCGGAAGTTTGGAATTGAACCGGAAGTTTGGAATTGAACCCAAAACTATATTCAGGATGAAACACTGAAATGTTCCTGATTGGATGATATAGTTAGGGAAATACTCATTATATCAAAACTTCACAATTCGTCTTCATATAAAAAAGGACTTAGCCTTTTCTAGCCAATAATTTCTTGTTTAAACTTTGTATTGGTTAGATGAGGAAAAATAACATAACTTATTTAGTGCGGATTTACAACGCTTCTGTAGCAACTGCAGGAGTTTGGGAAAACAGTCCTGCCTTGTAGGGAAATATGTTTACTTCCGGCTAAAAGGGGGCGCCAACACATTGTGGGATAATGCATGTGATTTGAATTGAAATGTGTATTTATACGAACAGCTGAATATTTATAGTGCATGTTTTACAAACTTTGATCTGAAGGTAGGCAACATTCGATATGCATCTAGGCCTTTCCTGTTTTTCAGCGATTATGGACAGTCATGATGTCCTAGGCATGATATTGCGTGAGACCGAGAAATCATAGATAATGTTACACTATTAGATATATAAAAAAAAACAAATATTATTTGATATAGATATATATATGAACTTATACCTCCCAGTTTTTAACATCAGTCATGACCAAGCTTTACTCTCTATAGCCCCCCCCCCTCCCCCCCAATAACGTCATCTCCTGTGTTGACAATTCACCAGTTTGAACTCATTATATTTATAACAGTTGTTGCATACATTTTTAAACGTACCGTCTAATCCTTATTGGAGGCGTCAAAGAACATTGCATTCCATTATTTTCATTTTATTGTTTTTAAAGCTTAAAGCCTCCTATCAGGAGGTAGAGACCTTTAGGGGGAAACATTTGATAAAAAAAATAGCATTTTTGTCTCATGACCAATTAAAGGGTATACTTTTTGGTGATTGACAGGTAATTTGATACATTTTCTACTCAGTGCTGTGTCTAGATACTATAGAAGTGGTAAATCTCAGATGGTGATGTTTGAAATTGAGTAATGAAAAAAAAGGTCTATTTTGATAATTGGTGGCCCAAAAAATTAAAAACATACCCGAAAAGTCAGAATGCTGCATTTATAAGCAGAAGCAGATCTGTGCTCCGTCCATGCATATTTTCCTTCTTACCACCCCCTCCCAACCATTCATCATTCGATTCAGTATCTAGAAGTAAAATAATAGTGTAAACTTGGATGCCTAACATTTTAAATTACCCATCGGTTATTTGATAAAAAATATCGACCATATATTTATCGCCCCCCAACAAACTAGGAATGGGAAAATTTTATTCAATTTATCATAGGATATATTAGTCTTGCCCATTACGATAGTTGAGAAAAGCGAGACATATGCCAAGAAAGTTTATTAACGTCGACGACATAAACTTTTTACTAAATACAGTTTATCTTGAAAACCCTTTGATATATAAAGTTAATATTTGGTCTTACAATGAATGGTACATTTATTGTACATTGAAAGCCTTCCAACCATTACAAGGTCATGTGTTCTTGACCCAGATTTTATGGTCCAGTGACCACGTTTAAAGTTTTGGATTAGGTCAGTTTCTCAGTAACTATACAAGGTTGGTCAAGCGCGGACTGGTCAGGCATCTATTAGGGTCCACACTTGTTTAAATCATATACAAGACAAGATAAAGGCAAAACTTTGACCACTGCCCTTGTATATTTTAGTCCTCAGTGCACATGGTACACAACTTGAACTCGTACATGTTTGACGTGTGTATGTTCATAAATAATCTAACCTATCATTATTTGTTACTATTATTTGACTTTTTCCTGAACATAGTATTATTTGCACATTTCAGGATGAGACAGTATGCTTTGAATCCATGTTGAGACAGTATGCTTTGAATCCATGTTGAGGTCACTTTTTGTCATAAACTGAGGATTGGCAGCATGCCAAATTAATTTAAGGGGCTAACTGTTACTACATGTGTACCTTGGAAATTAATACTGAAATGATATTAAAAAATTTGAAAGTGGACTGAAAACTGAACAGGATGAAAAGAACATACATCTCGACATACATGTATTTTTAAAGTGGACTAAGAACTGTCAGACTGTACAGGAATTCCTTTGTATGTGGTTAGTCTTCTATTAAACATGTTATTAAATCTGTTGACAATTAGTCTTTTTTCTGTTAGATGACACTGAAACTATTTACATATTGTGGAATATCCGGTAATATAAATTTTACTTGAAGTTTAAATAGTGAAGTAAATTTAGCTTAAATTTGTGAAATTATTTGTCTAAATACATGTATTTTAAACTATCTTTGAATTAAAAGATTTATTTAGAGAATAAACTTAAAGTATTCTTTATTATAAACTACACAAAATTAAATTTGAGTTTAATGCTAGTTTGATATTTCAGTAAATCAAACTTTTCATGTAGTGTTTACTATTCATTACAAATCAGTGTCATGCCAGAAGGAAAGTGTTAATTTTAGCACATACTTTAAATAGAATGGGAAAGTCTTCTATTTTCATATTGGTCCTGGACCAGAAGTTTGGAATTGAACCGGAAGTTTGGAATTGAACCAAAAACTATATTCAGGATGAAACACTGAAATGTTCCTTATTGGATGATATAGTTAGGGAAATACTCATTATATGAAAGCTTCACAATTCGTCTTAATATAAAAAAAGAACTTAGCCTTTTTCAGCCTATAACTTCTTGTTTTTACTTTGTATTGGTTAGATGAGGAAAAATAACATAACTTATTTAGTGTGGATTTACAACGCTTCTGTAGCAAGTGCAGGAGTTTGGGAAACCAGTCCTGCCTTATATGGAAATATGTTTACTTCCGGCTAAAAGGGGGCGCCAACACATTGTGAAATAATGCATGTGATTTGAATTGAAATGTTTATTTATACGAACAGCTGAATATTTATAGTACATGTTTTACAAACTTTGATCTGAAGGTAGGCAACTGTTCGATATGCATCTAGGCCTTTTCTGTTTTTCAGCGATCATGGACAGTCATGATGTCCTGGGCATGATATGGCGTGAGACCGAGAAATCATAGATAATGTTACACTATTAGATATATAAAAAACAAATATTATTTGATATAGATAAATATATGAACTTATACCTCCCAGTTTTTAATAACAGTCATGACCAAGCACTAATCTCTATACCCCCCCCCCTTTCCCCCCAACTAACACCATTTCCTGAGTTGACACCAGTTTGAACTTCATTATTTTTATAACAGTTGCTGCATACATTTTCAAACGTACCGTTTAATCCTTATTGGATGCGTCAAAGGACATTGCATTGCATTATTTTCATTTTATTGTTTTTAAAGCTTAGAGCCTCCTATCAGGAGGTAGAGACCTTTAGGGGGAAACATTTGATAAAAAATAGCATTTTTGTCTCATGACCAATTAAAGGGTATACTTTTTAGTGATTGACAGGTAATTTGATACATTTTCTACTCCTTGCTGTGTCTAGATACTATAAAAGTGGTAAATGTCAGATGGTGATGTTTGAAATTGAGTTATGAAAAAAAGGTCTATTTTGATAAATAACTAAACACCGAAGTTACTGTGAATTTATTTTCTGCATATGCGCATTTCGACAACTTATGTCTCTTCAGTGCAGATAAAATCTAAACGTTTGGAAGACCATACAATAAATATGTTAAAAAACTGATAGAGAACAAATACCCAATATGATCTGAATGTAAAGCCAAAATTAGCTAAGGACAGAGCTTTGCATGAGGGAGATACTATTTAGTTTTCATCAAAATTTACATAAATTTAGATATTGCAGTTTCGAAGTAAAATCGACTTTCGGGTCAGCACCGAAGTACTGACTACTGGGCTGGTGAATACCCTCGGGGATTAACAGTCCACCAGCAGAGGCATCGACCCAATGGTAACAAATAACTAAACACCGAAGTTACTGTGAATTTATTTTCTGCATATGCGCATTTCGACAACTTATGTCTCTTCTTAATTGGTGATAATTAATAATTGGTGGCCCAAAAAATTAAAAATATACATTTGTACCCGAAAAGTCAGAATGCTGTATTTATAAGCAGAAGGAGATCTGTGCTCCGTCCATGCATATTTTCCTTGTTNCCCCCCCCCCCCCCCCCTTCCCAATCATTCATCATTCGATTCAGTATCTAGAAGTACAATAACAGTGTAAACTTGGATGCCTAACATTTTAAATTAACCATCGGTTAGGTAGTAAAAAATTTCGACCATATACTTATCCCCCCCAAACAAACTAAGAATCGGAAAATTTTATTCAATTTATCATATGATATTTTTGTCTCGCCCATGACGATAGTTGAGAAAAGCGAGACATATGCCAAGAAGGTATATTAACGTCGACGGCATAAACTTTTTACTAAATACAGTTTATCTTGAAAACCCTTTGATATATAAAGTTAATATTTGGTCTTACATTGTATGGTATATGTAGTGTACATTGAGTGCCGTCCAACCATTACAAAGTCATGTGTTCTTGACCCAGATTTCATGGTCCAGTGACCACGTTAAAAGTTTTGGATTAGGTCAGTTTCTCAGCTACTATACATAGTTGGTCAGGCGCGGACTGGCCAGGCATCTATTAGGGGCCACACTTGTTTAAATCATATACAAGACAAGATAAAGGCAAAACTTTGACCACTGCCCTTGTATATTTTAGTCCTCAGTGCACATGGTACACAACTTGAACTCGTACATGTTTGATGTGTGTATGTTCATAAATGATCTAACCTATCATTATTTGTTACTATTATTTGACTTTTTCCTGAACATAGTATTATTTGCACATTTCAGGATGAGACAGTATGCTTTGAATCCATGTTGAGACAGTATGCTTTGAATCCATGTTGAGGTCACTTTTTGTCATAAACTGAGGATTGGCAGCATGCCAAATTAATTTAAGGGGCTAACTGTTACTACATGTGTACCTTGGAAATTAATACTGAAATGATATTAAAAAATTTGAAAGTGGACTGAAACTGAACAGGATGAAAAGAACATACATCTCGACATACATGTATTTTTAAAGTGGACTAAGAACTGTCAGACTGTACAGGAATTCCTTTGTATGTGGTTAGTCTTCTATTAAACATGTTATTAAATGTGATGACAATTAGTCTTTTTTTCTCTCAGATGACTCTGAAACTATTTCCGTATTGTGGAATATCCGGTAATATAAATTTTACTTGAAGTTTAAATAGTGAAGTAAATTTAGCTTAAATTTGTGAATTTATTTGTCTAAATACACGTATTTTAAACTATCTTTGAATTAAAAGATTTATTTAGAGAATAAACTTAAAGTATTCTTTAGCAAGCACAAAACTTTTTTCTGATATTTTTGAAACATCATATTTATATCATGTGTAAACATTATCATATAAAAACATCAGAAAAACATTTTAGAAATGTTTATTTGGATGTTATTACAATGTTTGAAGTCTAACGTTTTTATTAAACATTTGCGAAACGTTTTAGTGATGTGTTACAGAAAATGTTTTTTGAAAATGTTGATACAATATAGTTTCCGCCATACATTTTAATATTTTGAAAGACGTCTTCCACGATATTTACATGATGTTTTGCAAAACATTTTAAAGATATTTTTAAAACATTTTTGTGCTAGCTGGGAAATCATCCATAAGATTATTGCAAAATTTTCCCCACATCACAATTTTGTTATCGGTTACGATTTTTGTACAAACATGATAGCAAGGTTTTTGGTCTTTTGGGAGATAATTCCGTTACTAAAAATAGATCGGTTTTTCGGGGTGACTGGCTTTGACAGGCCACTAAGCCGATTAATACCACCAGGTATCGAATTGATATGTCGCGACACTTTTTCACAAAGTCCGGCAGAAAAAAAAAGAATAATAATAATAATCAGAAGAAATACAGTAAGGTCTTTCACATGTGGTGAAAGACCTTAATAATGGAAAAGAGACTGATTAGGTACGTAATGTACCTCGAAATGAGTCTTTATTAAACAAAATACACATAATGTTTCCAAATTGCTATCCATACTGGACATTTAGCTTAGGCAGAGAGGCACTAAAGGCTCATGTAAATTGACTCTAAATTGACTTGAAAACCCAACTGACCTTATCAGATACCTTACTAGACTGTGAAATTTGAGTCTGACAAACGCCATATAGCATACCATGACGGTGAAGATCAATAAAAAAACCAGCATTATTTTTTTTTATGATTCAACATATAAAATGAAAATCAACTTAATCTGTGACATACCTTTTCCAAGTATTTTAAGTCCTTACAGAGATTCTATGTTTATGTACAGTTAATATAGCAAGGACAACAGTAAACTCCCACAATGACCGAAAACTACAATCACATGACACAATGTACCAGGGAACTGCACAAGAAAAACAATAAAGAGATAAAAGATAAACGTAGACAACGATAGGAACTCGGGATAGCGGGACTTGGTACCGTCACTACAAGAGCTTGCGGTAGGGTTAAACCGGTTTATGGGCACAAACTTCCTCTTTCTCTATCCCGTTTCCCTTTATTATAATAAACATACAAATAATAATTTTTTAATTTTTTTTTATGATTCATGTGTCAATTGCAACATATAGTATATAGCATCTCCAAAACTAAAGTAAACCATTTGCCATTTGGAAGGGCAAATGTTTTTACACTCTCCCCAAGACGTCCCCATGATATAATTGACAGATATAACGTGCCCAAATAAAAACGGACATTTCCGTGCATTGTAGCTGTCTCAGGTCCTTGTTTTGTATTTGTTTTTCTCGGTTGCCGATTTTGCCATGTCTTTGGACTTCGATTTTTATGGTCATCGCTTGCCGTGTTCCTTCGGTATTCTTCTGTTGTTGTCTCAACAAGAATTGGTTTTGGTTCAGGGTGTCTTTCGAGTAGTGTCAACTTCCCAAACACTGGAAAATGGCTTAAATTGACACAAAAGGCTATTTACAACTATATTCGACTGTTATTACTAAAATTTATTGAACAGGTTGGGCGTGGCTTAATTTTCTCTGCCTAGTAGGTAAGTTTAAAACTAATAATCCCGATATAATTGACCCGTGACCAGTCAGGTCAATTAAATACAGTAATATGTCTGAAAACATACAAGTGTGTCACAAAATATATCAAAAAGATCGCAATGAAGTTGGTACAAATTTTTGACATTTTTTCTGTTATGTTTGTTGTTATTGTTTCACAATATACGAGGTGTTAATTTCAGATTAGTCTTTTCTGTTGAGAATGCGGTTTATACTGCAATTGGTTGAAAATGTCATGAAACGTCCCCGTTATTGTTATGTCAGTCGTGTCACCAGTCGTTGTTACTTTGTCGGAAATGCCTTTTCCGTCAACATGACATAATGAATTGATATGAAGTTAAAAAAGATAATCTTTCTCAGCTATCATATTTTTAGTTAATCCTAGATAAAATGAGACGCATAAAAACAGGACATTTTAACCACTCTAGAGCACCACGTTTCAATTTCAAATTTTTATTGTGCATGTTGTGTTTGACTTTGATCCAAACACTGACTATACAAGTTTGGAGATCAAATACAAGACACATAAAGAAACGCATTGTACAACAGATTTGTAGGATTAAGAACAGATCAACTTAAATGATAGCAATGAATAACGTCAGCAGCATACTTATAAAAAATAGAGGTTGTCGGAAAAGACAACTATCCCCACACTCCCTGTTTGACACAGAAAATGTTGTTATACACCCTTGGCAATATTTTTTAAATCAATTTATTGATCGTCATTATTTTTGAAAAAATAATTCAAGGATATACGGTTGTAAAATAAGTGGTCTTTGAGACTTTCAGGAAGTTTAACAAACTTGGCATCAAATATGTTTGAAACGGAATTGGTGAAATGCTTGTTCTAATTGAAACAAATTTTTTAACTTTGTAGAATTCCAAAAAGTAAGTGGTCTTATTCAGGAAATACACAAAATATGAAATCAATTATTTCTTGAAATCCTATCAATGAAAATGTTTGCTCTTATAAAAACAAATTCTGAGAGAAAGGTTGCAGGATAGAAATCCAAAAAAGATATATGGTTGTTTGGCGGGATTCGAAAAAATAAGTGGTCTTTGAGACTTTCAGAAAATTTACCAAAATTGGAATTAAATATATATAAATAGATTATTTAAGTACGGTTGCTAGGCAGAACTCCAAAATATAAGTGGTCTTTTAGACGTTTAGTAAAATAACAAAAATTGGAATCAAATATTTTTGAAATCCTATTGATGAAAATGTTTGTCCTGAACTTAACGAACTATTTTAGTAGGTTGCTAGGTAGAATGCCAAAAATGATTGGTCTTTCCTAAGTTTTCAGAATTTAATTTTTTACCAATTAGAGGATTATATGCAAAACTTAAAAAAAGTATGTGTCTTTGAAATGTTCAGGAAATTTACCGAATCAAAATTCCAAAATAAGCAATCAAGGGATATAAAGTAAATGTGCATGAGATAAATACATGGTAAAACAAATCAATAGAAAAATGTATTTATTCTTGTTCTTGATGTCACCATGATGCCTTCAACAATGAGCTTCGCTCATACCTCATTATAAGTTCAAGACGGCCCTAGCACCGGTTTAAGCAGAATTCATTCCTTTTTTAGGAACTCTATATTTTACGAAAGGATATGGGGTAAATGTTTTTTATCATCCATGAATTCGGTGTTGTCTACAAACAAAAAATTACTGGTAAAGTTATCTTACAATCACTGTCACCCTTGCCCCACAAAAGACTAACATACTGAAATACATGATGATTCTTTACCAAATCCTTATGGGAGTTTTGAGTTTGATTTTTCTTTCTTTCCCAGAGCGACAGTGTTTAACCAAACGACTAGGCTCCTTGAGCTAGCCGGCATCTTATCGGCGAGCACTCCTTGACCCATCTTTCAAAATCACGTTTTGTCCTTTTTACTTTCCATGATTGTGGTTATGGAGTAAGTAGTCTACCTATTTTAGGTTTTATTCGTAAGTTTATTTTATTACAGGGAAACGGGATTGACAAAGGAGAGATTTGGGTACCTATAAACCTTAACGCTGGCTTTTGCTAATGCCGGTTCCAAGTTGTGCAATTCCTTGTCATATTGTGGCAAATGGTAACATGTGCCATTGTAGTTGTTTTTGTTGTCTTTTTATTCTTTTTAAAAGAAGACAATCACAAAGGCTTATAAAACATCTACAGATTATATGCAACAATTCTGCAACAAAATTAAAACACTAAATCTAAAAAATATAGAAAGAGTCTGTGTCACAGGCCATACGAGTCAAAATCGACATCGTGGGGCCTGTGTAAAAATCGACATCTTGGGACCTCTTGTTTGCACCAAGATAAGGGTAAAAAAAATCTTATTGCGTATCTTCAGTCTATATGCAACAATTCTACAATAAAATAAAATACCTTAATCCACAACTGTGGGAGTAGTTCGTGTGACATGCAACAAGTGTCAAAATCGACATCTTAGGCCTTGTTTATATCAACACCAATATAAAAAATCCGAAATCTTAGTGTGCATCTGCTGCATATGCAGCGATTGTATAACAAAATTAGAACCCTAATTCCAAAAACGTAGAAGTTGTTCTCTTCACATAGCGACGGACAGACGGAGAGATGAAGGCGAAAACAATATCTCCGAACTGTCATACATATAAACGTATATTAATTCTCTGTTAGGACCAAAATAACTTGGATATGGCATGTCACAGATTTAGCTAAATTTCATTTTATTTTATATGATGAAATTTACCGATGGGTCACAAAAATAGTACTGTTCTTTCTTTATTGACCTTTGTTGTCATTGTAATCATGAATGCAAATCTACCCAAAAATATATTATGCACTTTTTAAATCCATTTTTTTTTCAAGGAAAATAGTACATTTCATATATAACTTTTGATGAGATTGATTTCCAACATTACTGACCATCTCCGGAACTGTTTCAACACTTTGAAGTAAGAAAGAGGCTATTAAATATGTCAAGAAGTTGATCATTTATTCACTGCAAATTTCCTACATAATTTGGCTTATTTTCAGAGAGGCAAACAATTTCATATACTAAATAATAACATTTTCATATACAGCGCTGGGTCAGCTTTAAAATAAATATAAACATCTTGGTGGGGTAAGAATAATATCCTAGAAGATCAAAGTCAAAAGTTGAGTTACCATGGTAACAAGGCTAAATTGGCCATCTCTATGAAAAGATATTAACTTTGTAATTCCCACTTACCAAAATTTAGATATCAGTACTGAGAACAGATATATCGTGATGAGGAGTGGCATTTGCCAAAAATACAAGTCGCGGGGTGATAACATTTCCCTAGCCTCACAGCGAGGTAAATTTAGACCCAAGACTTGTGTTTTAAATACCCAGACATTCATGATATATTTGTTTAATTGCATGGAATTTGTCTATCATCAAAACGCACAGATGCTACAAATACAAATACGAATACTTCGACAAGCATCCCTGTGACGTTGTATTTACCAAAAAATCAAAAACAAAAAACAAAAAAAAATACAACAGCTATTAACCAATCAGAATACAACTCACTTACATAAGGTGACATTATTCGTTTTATACACCTTAAAGGATCACAGCAACATGTTATAACCTTTGATTGATTTCAATGTTATTTACCTCGTCTTCAAGGTCACTTAAAAATTCAATTGAATTTTTTTCAAAAGCTCAATTTTCAGTTGACCTTGACAATAAAAGCCTTGACCTTGAAATTGTTTGAATGATGTCTTATCTTAAATATAAGATTATCCTGAAGAAGTAATTTGTTTGAATAATGTATCGCAATACAATAATAAATTATTGGCAAATTGGGATACTCACGTTGCTGTTTTGGTTTCTTATGTCTAGGGCATTTGAAGGCTGTGTTTCAGAAGTATCCATCTTTTCTTCTTTCTGTCCAGTTAGGGCAACATTTGGATTGGTTTTTGAACATAATAAACCGTTCATATCTGAACCCACTTTCTGGTTGAGTATTCTACTACTACCATTGTCTTCAACAGGTAGGATTGCCTAGAAGATGGACAAAAAGTACTTAAGGTCGATAGACATTATTGCGCTGCGAAATTCAATCGCGCATTGGAAAAATAAAGAGTCGGATACGGAGTACGTTTGATTTTCGAGCCGGAACAGTAATTTTACGGCTTTTCCTTTGTGATGTCATAATTGAATGACAGATGTGAAACATCATATTTCGTTTACTTTGCCGCGAATTAACTCCCTTTTCCCGTAAATAATGTTTAATCTGGACACTTTGTAAAATATCTCCGTTAAAAGCATGGTGACATATACATTTTTTAATTGTAATCAGTAAATTACATCATAAACTATCTGTTCACAAAAGTACATCAAATATTCATGGATAAAAAGTTCATTTCTATTAACCTCAAATTGCCTTTCCATATTTTACCCGTGCATTCAATGTAAACTTAGGTGAAAAAATGGGTTAGTAGGATTGGTTCTTCAATTGTGCCGACTTACAACAAAATCTCATGGATATTAATATTACTGTCTATCTACCTTAAGTATATAAATGCATACTAAAGAAAGACATCTGGGCAAATGTGGGGATATACTACAATCGCTTGGTAGGTAATATTATGTAAATTCAACTTCGGTTGTTATGCCAAAATAATTCTTCATATTTTTGACATATAAATGGTTCAGCATGGAAGAAAATTTTTGGTACTCGAGAAAAGCTGGGATTTATTACACTAAAAAGAGAAACTTTGATTTTTATCTACTTACATGCAAGAGCTCAAAATAAAAAATACCAAAAAAAAATGCATGTCACTTATTAGTGGCTACATAGAAAATGATAGTCGATAAGGACCAAATGAAAACCGCATATTTTATTGACTGACGATTCCGCCCATTTTGACGAAAAGTTCGAATGATCGTGAGGGAACCATACATTGAGTCACTTAGTAAACGTTACCTTGCTAGATTGATTTTTCCTGTATTTCAATATTGACTGAATTTCAAGTGAAATATGTTAGCTTTGTTAAAAAGAATAATTTACTTCGTATCAATTTTTTGCTTATTTCAGACTGGCGTTGTCTCTCCTGCAGTTCGGAGTCCGTAAAAATATTCACTCGTTTGCTCTTTATATACTTCAGTAGCGTGTACCCATGGGGTGTACTTGTTCCTGAGATAATTTTTCATTTGGATACACTACCTTACTTTCAAACTTGACGACCCAGCATCCATGAACAAAAACTAAAATTGATGAAGCTTTATTCGACAAACAGTCGTGATTTCTGCTCAAACCGATGTCAGAGGCTCTCTAGAACTTTCTATGAAGTATTAGCAAAGCTCATTGTAGAAGGCCTCATGGTGACTTCAAGTTGAATAACAACAATAAAAGCTTTGTTCCATTGCTTGGATTTTGAGTGTATTTGTTGATTGACTTTGTCTGATGTGCATTACTTCATATCATTCCATTGTTTCTGGCAGTATAATCGATCTTATTTATCTTGAATCAAAACTTTTGCTCTATAAACGTTTTCTTTGAAGAATTATTAATAACATATAATTTTTATATTTTTTCTAATAAACCTAAGGAGGAGATTCACTTTGCAGCTTCAACTACAAACCAAACTTTTTCGAAGGTTGGGTCTGCCGGTGAATATTGGCTATTGGATAGCTCAAATAATTAAATGTGTGACTGTAAAATCCAACTAGATCTTGTAGTTTGTTTTCCGAAAAAAACTTGTTTTAGGGAAGGCTTACATGTACATCCTACGCCTACGCCAAAGAACTGTATTTTAATAAGGTTGCAAGTCAATGATATCAAAAAAGTTTTATTTTAAGAAAGCAGTTTTCAGCGAGATTCTGATCTGGGGAATACATTTGTATGTTGGTGGATAGGTATATTCAACTCTTCTGCCACCCCCCCCCAAAAAAAAAATCAATAAACAATTTTTAAATATCATCAAAGAGCTGTGCCATCTTGCATATATACAGTTGGGTGCAGTCATAACCTCTCACAAAGTTAACTTAGAACTGTTCTGATGACTGCTCTAAGTTAATTCAGAATTGTTCTAGAACGGCTCTAGAGCAATTCTAAAAGCAGTCATAAAAGCAGTCGTTTTGAAGAATTGTTCTAAAAACGGTGGTCATTGTCAAGAACAGTTCTAATAACGGTCATTGTCAAGAACAGTTCTAAAAACGGTCATAATCTGTTCTAAAAGCAGTCATGGTCAGGAATTGTTCTAAAAGCAGTCATAGATGAGAACTGCTGTTCTAATTAAAAAAAATCACCGAGATACTTAAATATAATAACAAAGTACGTAGGTTAAAAATCGTCCAAATCAGGGACTAATATATTAAGTCCATGTTTGTACAAAATTAATATGTTTAAATTTCTTATTGAAAAAAAAAATGGGAAATTAAAACCGCAGGTGGCTATAGTGGCTATTCTCTTTGTATTAAATCGAAACAAGACAAGAAGTTTTATAATTGCTGGCATCTATACTATATCGATTGCAGAAAATGTCCTTTTTGCAATATGATTTTATTCAAATTCCTGATTGCGGTCGTTGATATTATGTCGATTGCGGAAAATGTCCCATTCACCATATGATTTCATTCAAATTCCTGATTGCGGTCATTGATATTATGTCGATTGCGGAAAATGTCCCTTTCGCCATATGATTTTATGCAAATTCCTGATTGCGGTCATTGATATTATGTCGATTGC
>MJUU01071638.1:6034-17898 GCA_002080025.1 Modiolus philippinarum
AACATGACAGACAGTCATGTGTAATCCAAAGCTAAGAGCTAATCTAGAGACCCTAAATTAAGTGAGAAAATAACCTGAACATAAAACTAGACCATTAAATTGAGATTAAAAAGTCGAAGATCATGTATTCTTTGGGGGAATAAATCGCAATACAACTACCATCATGATGGTTTATAAAACCAAAATATTTAAACTCTTATTCATCTGGTTGTCTGTAATGTTATATGGACTAACTTAGCTCAAAATTTCGCGGTGACAACATTGCATTGTGTAAAATTGTACTGCCGTATATTACTGGTGTAAAAATCAACTTCTAATTAACCTAAAAACAGGCGTGTTTGTTCTTTGCGTAAATTGAAAAACATCATTCTTCATTTTCCGACTGCAATGGCATTACACCCCAATAGGCGGGCAATAAATATAGAATATTACATGGGTAAATCCGTATTACATGCTGTATCAACCCGAGACGTCAATATCATCCCGAAGGCTTGCCTGAGGGATGATATTGGTCGAGGGTTGATACAGCTTGTAATACGGATTTACCCATGTCATATACTGTTTATCATATATTTGAAAAAGAACAAAGGTCTTAGTAGTTTTCTAAGTAAAATAACACGTGACCTTTGATACAGCTTTTTTAGGTGTGTAATAAAGGGTAGCAGCCGTGACTGATATCGATATCATCACGGGGTGAAGATACAGGACGAAACATGACGTCTGTATTACACATGCAGGATTCTTGTATTTATAACTAAATATATGATAAAAAATTTTAAGTAGACGGCAAGACCATTTCAAAATGGACATTACAATGCGTACAACTAAATAAAGCTTTTAAGCTTTTATGGTCTACATGCTACATACTTGATTCGTAGCACTTTTGATGAAAATGTAAACATATATCCTTCCAAAAATTCTGCTTCCGTCCCTACAGGACAAACAACAAATACCCAAAAGATCAAATGGCTTAATTTAGCCGATGCAACAATTAGTTGTCTCAGTGTTATATTACTGTAACCATAATAATTACTTAAACAATGATGCATTATATGACGCCATCAACTTTCTGCAAAATTCAACACTTTCAATGGAGACATAACCGTGCTTTCACCTCAGACTAGAGAATCAAATTTGGTCCAATTCTACAAAATCGCATAATTTTTTTTCTTATCATAAGTAGTTGACTGCAAACGCCCATGTCGAGCTTTTATACCGCCTACATAAATATATATACATACACACATAACGCACACATATATATACAGCCCATGTAAAGCAAACGCATAAAACACATTTGAGTTTCATATAATAGCATAAAACACAAGCAATACGCACATAGTGTGAAATAAGAATTAAAGATATATAAAGCACTTAAGACATACTAGGGGCAAAACCACAAAAAGACACATGATAAGCTTAAGGTCTGTCGAGCTAAAATTCAAAAATAAAAAGCAAACCAAAATAACAAAAAATATGTATAGAAAATAAGAATAGCAGTATCTCAGGATCACTCCGGACACAGCAGAAAACACTTAAGTTAATTAAGAACGGAACTAACAAGTAGTTATAAGGGCCCTCACTTCCAATCAATCAAAACCCATTCAACCTTCTGATTGGTCACTCTAAAAAACAAAGTGTACCCCCTTATGAAAACCACATGCAAACAATGGAACCTTGCACCTGCCAACACAAAACAACATTTATGTGGGACTCATTCAGCACCCTTATCGTGTAACAAACGCAATTTCGTGTGAAAATTTTGTCTTCTGTTGGGTCTTCTTGTCGGGCAATGGGGGACAGCGATTGTAAGAACATTTTGCCAGTTCATTTAATGTTTGTCGACGATCCAGCATCCATGACAAAATAAAAATGGATGTAGCGTTTCTCGACATCTAGCAATTAAATTCCTCTCAAACCGGTGCTAGGGACCGTATTGAACTTACTACGAGGTATTACTAAAATTTATTGTTGAAGGCCTCATGGTGACTTCAAGATGAAAAACAACAATAAAGGCGTTGTTCCATTGCTTGTTTTACCATGTATTTGAAGAGATTTTTCTCATTTACATTTACCCCATATCCCTTCATTGATGATTAGGTAATTTCATCTGGTCCGTTGTCATATATCTGTTTTAGCAATAAATAATATCAAAGTAAAGCCCAATTACACGACTCCTTCATGCATGAGTGATTTTGTGCTTTAACCAAACCTCAACATCATACCTGTCATCTTTCAGAAATCTCCATAGGGTTTTCATGGCGGCAGCTTTCTTACAATCGACTTGATGAGTGTCCTAGATTTGTTATCACCGCACTTGTCTAGAGAAAATGAGGGGATGTTGGTTTTGTCCCATCTGTCCATCTGCCTGTCCGTCTGTCCGTTAGATGAATCTTGTCAGTTGAACTCCTCGCTTAGTTTTGGATTTAGTGTTTTAATTTTTGACATTGTTCTTGATGCAAACAAGAGCCCAGGATATGTGAGCTTGTCGGTGGAACTCCTACATTTTTGGATTTAAGGATTTAATAGATTTATGGGTTTAATTTTATAGAATTGATGCATATTGTCTGAAGATGTACAATAAGATCTCTGAATTTTAATTCCGGTTCCAACTTTGGTAAATTTCCTGAACATGTCAAAGACTCATATTTTTTAACTTTGTCATATAATCTCAGATTTTTTTGGAAGTGTTTTTGAAAAAAATAAAATTCTGAATAACTTAAATTCTGAAATGTTATTCCAGTTTTGGTAAATATCCACTTTTTTCAATTCTACCTAGCAACCATACTTTTAGAATTTTCATCAATTATGAACAACATTTTCACCAGTTAGATTTCCAAAATATTTGATTCCAGCTTTGGTAAACTTCCTGAAAGTCTCAAAGACCACCTATTTTTTGGAATTCTACTTTCAGAATGTTCATCAATTAGGACAAACATTTTCATAAACTGGATTTTCAAAATATTTGATTCCTATTTTGGTTAACTTCCTGAAAGACCACTTATTTTTGGAATTCTACCCATAAATCATATACTCTTGCATTTCTTTTTAGTAAGAACATTGACTATAGATAATTTTATTTTCAAAATATTTTGAAAAATAATGCCCATGGTTAATAACAACTGTTTTCTGTGTCAAACAGGTAGTTCGGGGATGGCCATCATTTCTGATTGCACCACGTCTAATATCTATGTTGTAATCGTCCCACTTGCTCAAAATGAGACATAGGTGATTTCTTATTTTTTTTATTTCATTTTTGATTTGATTTTGTTTGTTTGTTTGTTTGTCTTTATTTTGTTGTTGTTTGTTTTGGTTTTTGTTTTTTGGGTTTTTTTTTGTTTTTTTAGTTTTGTTTTGTTTTGTTTTTTGTTTTTGCTTTTTGGTTTTTCTGTTTTTTGTTTTGTTTTGTTTTGTTTTTTGGAACGGATGAGAGTGATTGTAAGAGCACTTTGACAGTTTAATTATCCCCGCACTTTTCTGAAGAAAATGCAGGGATATTGTTTTGGTCCTGTCAGTCCGTCCGTCTGTCTTCTGTCCGTTAGATGAACGTTGTCAGTGGAACTCCTCATACATTTTCGGATTTAGTGTTTTAATTTTGTTTTAAAATTGTTGCATACATGCTGCAGATGCACAGCAAGCTTTCGGATTTTTGATGTTGGTATTGGTGCAAACAAGAAGCCCAAGATGTCAATTCTGACACACGTGAGCTTGTCAGTGGAACTCCTCCTACATTTTTGGATTTATGTATTTATCCCCGCACTTTTCTGAGGAAAATGAGGGGTATTGTTTCGGTCCCGACCGTCCGCCTGTCTGTCTGTCCGTTCGTCCGTCTGTCCGTTCGTCCGTCTGTCCGCCTGTCTGTCTGTCCGTCCGTCCGTCTGTCCGCCTGTCTGTCTGTCCGTCCGTCATCCGTTAGATGAAGCTTGTCAGTGGAACTCTTCCTACATTTTTGGGGGGATTTAGTGTTTTAATTTTGTTATAGAATTGTTGCATATATGCTGCAGATGCGCAATAAGCTTTCGGATTTTTTGTATTGGTCTTGGTGCCAACAAGAGGCCCCACGATGTCTATTATATATAGTGGAACTCCTCCTACATTTTTGGATTTAGTGTTTTAATTTTGTAATATATGCTGCAGAAGCGCAATAAACTTTCAGATTATTGACATTGGTCTTGGTGGAAGCAAGAGGCCCCAAGATGTCAATTTTGACACATGTGAGCTTGTCAGTGGAACTCCTCCTACATTTTTGGATTTGGTGGTTTAATTTTATTATGGAATTGTATATAATCTGCAGATGTGAAATAAGCTTTCGGAATTTTTGGAAAAATAAAGTTCTGAATACTTAGAATTCTGAAATGTGATTCCAGTTTTGGTAAATATCCTGAAAGTCTCAAAGACCTTTTTTGTTAATTCTATCTAGCAACCATACATTCAGAAGTTGTTTCAATTAGGACAAACATTTTCACTAATTAGATTTTAAATATATTTGATTCCAATTTTGGTAAATTTCCTAACAGTCTCAAAGACCACTTATTATTTGGAATTCTACCTAACAACCATACTTTTAGAATTTCTGTTGTTTGAACAAATATTTTGATTTCCAATTTTGGTGAACTTCCTGAAAGTCTCAAAGACCAGTTATTTTTTGGAATTCTACCTATAGCAACCATGTTTTAGTAATTTTTTTTTAATTAGGAGAAACATTTTCGCCGACTGGTTTTTTCAAAATATTGGATTCCAGTTTTGATACTTCTCCTGAAAGTCTCAAAGACCTCTTATTTTTGGGAATTCTTCCCAGCAACCATATATCCTAATGTGTTCTTTTTAGTGAAAATAGTGATTACCCATAATTTGAATTCCAACTTGTTGAGGAAATTACCCCCGGGGTCTATAACAACTGTTTTCTGTGTCAAAAGGGGAATGCGGGGATGGTCATCATTTCTGATGGCACCACTTCTAGTTTATGCTCATATGGCACATATTGTCCTCCCCCTTGTTGCGCATGCGCCAAAAAATCCGAGATGTCACGACTGAATTGTGATAATAAATTGCAATCACCGATCCCATGAAGGCATATAATTTTTTGTTTTGTTATTTTCAGATTATTTAATCTTTCCTCTTTCTAAAAATGTTTTTCAATTCAAAATAAGTTGATGTTTTCATCCGTCACTTTTGATTTAAAATTTGCTACCATTTTGCTTGAAGTTTGTATATAGAATATACTCCGAAACGTATAAACTATACACTTTTGATCCACAAAAGCATCTTATTTCCTAAAATTACAATATTTGTTTTGTTATCATTGTAAAGAAGAAAGGCTCGGGAATCCAAATATATTTTCAAAATAAAAATAAATTTTGAAATAGATCCGTCACTTTTGAGGTAAACTTTGAAAAAAAACTTTTTCTCGAAAAATCAAAGTCAAAGCGATTCTTTTAAATATAACATAGATTCCATGACAAGAAGTTAATGTGACGGATAACACAAGATAATAATGGTTTTAATTTTAAAATGATTATTATTTTGAAAACAATAATAACAAATAAACATAAAAATTATAAAACAAAACAAAGGTATTAATTATAAGAGAAAGGGGATGGCGCGCCTAAATTTTCTTACTATTGTCCGGTTAATGAATTTATTAAGGCAACTTAATATATATCCAAGATTTACATGCACCGAAATAAAAAAAAAATAAACTGTAACAAAAGTTTACAGAATGTTCCAATCAGATATATAATAATTTCATATTTTTGGAAAGCCAATTAACACTGATAGATGTAATAGATATTTCAAAAACTAATCAATCCGGACAATTTATCATTACCCCCGCAGTGACTTCAAACACAATTACATAATTATTTATTCAATCTACTAGTATCATGTTGTAAGTAGATAGAAAATTTTCGTGTTTTTTTTTATCAAAGAAATGTTACAATATTAGCAAAAGACATTTTTTTTTATTTATTTTTGTAATCAATGCAATGATTTTATTTCAGTATTGATTGATTTTTTTTTAACTTTCAAGCACAATGATGGTGTTTTGTTATGTTGTATTTATTTAGTCGGAAAACAGATTTACCCAGAAGGACTATTTGTCCCAACGTTTGGTACATTTTTTAAAAAGTGGATCTATTCAAGACGGACAAATAGTAAAAACACTATTCTGAACTAATCGTAAAGAAACTTTGCAGTGACATATTTAGCATCATTACAGTTTCATATCAATATGCAAACTTTAATGTTTAAGGTCGAAAACGTGGTTTTAATGTCTTATAGGTCTCCTTTAAGTAATGGAAAAGAATTTATCCTGATTGAACAAATGCAAAAAATCACACCCTGTACGAAGTAATAAGACGTCAAAATCATGACCCTTCACTGCGGCACTTGCAGTACCACCCCATTCCCCTTCCCTTTTCATCATGCAGGAGCCTGTCGGGAGCCTGTGATACCTTCTTGACGGGAAACAATTACATCTCAATTACAGGCACTATGTTATTCTAGACATAGATGTATAAGGTCATTATACATCTATGTTCCAGCATTGTACAACATGTGCCCGTCTAAACATCGCATAGCCCGGGCTAAGTGCACTTAGCCCCCAAAAGTGCACTTAGCCCTAGAAAGAGAGGTTTTCTGTAAAAAAAATATTAAAATGTGTTTGTAATATATCAAATAAATAACCTGTATTTCAAATTTCATAATGATTGGTAAAGTCATAAATGATTTTTGGAGGTTTAAAGATGTTATAATTGCAAGCGCCGGTATAACTGTAAATTCAGTGGACCGTGAAGGATTTTCACACGTGTCCATCGGGAATATGTAGATAACAAAGACTTTATATCATCTTAAAATTTTATTACATATCTATTTCAATTAAAAACATGAACTAATTAAAATAATAAAGAAAAATAATACTGCAAGATTAGTTTAAAATTTCCTACAAAGTGTCATATTATTTTAAAACTTTAACTTGACTTTATTGAAAACTATTTAACCCACAAGGGTTGTAGCAAAGACATTTAAACAATACATTTAAACAATGATAATAAATATGAACAAATAAAAAAAAAGTAAGACAGTATTATTTCGATACTAAAACAGCATGAGGGTCATCTTTCCTCAGTTCTAATGACTGCTGTATATAAGATACCACTGTTTTATCATCATCGGGTGTTGACGGATTAAGAATTAGAACAAGTTTGTCTAACTGGTTTAGTAAATTAAAATGTGTTATATTACACTGATAGTAATCTAAAAATTGCTTTCGACATGAAGAATCAATTTAACAGTTGAAAAAGAAGTGGAACTCATCCTCTATGACGTTACAAGTTTTACAGAGTCTTTGACATCTCGGAATGATTTTATACCTCCCTTCTTCAATTAACAACATATGGCCACTAACTCTGAATTCGAATTTTTTTGGGGGGATGTAAAAGGTAAAATTCGGGCATGTTTTTCGTGATTTTAGAAAATTTATAATGAAAGTTTTTATTTTCCTCTTGAATGATAATAATTTGTGACAGAATTTTTTATATGACATTTTAAATTTTTGGTTTGTTTTTCTGTTTTACATTCACTTAGATCTTTTAATTCAAAGTTTATTTCTTCTGTAATGCTAGATGCATATGTGAACCAAGAGTAAATAATCCTTTGACAGCTGATAAGCCTCTTTGAGAAGAGGATTCAGTTAATCGTTGTTAAGTCTATTGAGATAACTGTTTGAGTCTTTATGAAACTTTCAACTGGCAATAAATCTTATCCCTCACGAACTATAATATTAGTGGAGCTCTTTTTGGTTCCAAGTATGTTTTTAATAAAATTCAAATGGAGTTTTTCCATTGGTGTTAAAACCTTGGCTTCGTACGGCAGTTCCTTGGTCTAGTCCTTTGATATGGTTTCCGCCAGATAGTGATGAAAATAAATCTTACTATCTATATACGTCTCGACTTGGATCAACGGGTGAAGTGACATCCTGTGAACTTTTCGACTTTGGGAAAAACTGCAGGTTTCGAGTCAAAACATAGTTTTCAGCATTCATTTTTACCATTTTCTCGTTAAAATTGTATATTATTTGACAAAAACGAGATAATGATGAAAATATGTCTTACTAGCTATATAGCATGGATCAAAGGATTTCCAAATATTTGTACTGAAGCGATATCAGTTGTCGAAATGCGCATATGCAGAAACTTAATTTACAGTAACTTCGGTATTTTGTTATTTATACAGTCTCATGCACAAATATCTTTATGCGCCATGGAGTATTTGTTTCTTTTCCCAAATTCAGACAATTTATTTTGTTTCGGCTGACCACTCAAAGACGACTGTAACAAAGTTGGATTCCAATTGGCCAGTGCAGTGGTTTCAAAGAAAAATATTTGTGTTTGAAAGTGTTCTCACGGGGTCCAATGGTTAAGCTATGTCGCCGCTGGTGGCCATCTTGGATAGATGAGGACTGAATTGTCATATTTAAAGGGACCACCCAAAGACTATTGCGACCAGTTTAGTTGCAATTTGCCCATTCGTTTAAAAAAATATCAGGGAGGTTTTGTTCCAAATTGGTTCGACAGTGGCTTGGGAAATGCTAAAATGAGTTTTCTCATAGGGGTCAATGTTAAAGTATGTTCCCTTTTGGCGGCATTTTTTTNTGCGGGGACCACCCAAGGACTAATGTGACCAGCTTGATTTTAATGGCCAAGTGTTTTGAACAGAGAAGATCTTCGAATAAAAATTTTAAGACGTGCGAGGGAGTGTGTCGAAAGTTTCTCTACGCCCAGATTTGCCATTTCGAAATTTGGGAAATCGGAATGGTCCTATTTTAAGGGTGGGAATTCGGGATGAAATGCCAACGGGATTCGAGAAAAAAAATGTTTTCAGGCAAGGGAAATCGGGATATTTTTTCAGATTTTAATGGGATTGGCAAAAATTAGTTCCTTGCTGAAAACACATATCTTGTTATACTTGATCAAACGTGAATCAAACCTTAACGAACAATAACAAGGGTTCATTCCAAGTACACATCTTATATATCTAAATTATACATTTTGAACGTTCAAAATATAAAATTTTCGAACAAATTTACCGGGATCGGGATTTTTCATAAAAATAGGTTCGGAATGTCTGGATTTGGTACTAAAAAACGGGAAATTGGGATTGACACCCCTATCGCCGAGCCCACTAAAGCCAGGTGGTCGGTACTCAAAACGACGCAAAGAAATATTCACACAAGTATTTAACATATTCAGTTTCAATAATAATAATAATGTTGGCAATCCATATAAATATCGCAAATTTGTTTATATATTTTCAAAATGGTTAAAAAAGGTTATTATACGTAACTTAAACATGTTGTGGAATATAGTTATTGATATATTTTTCATCTTAAACAGCAAAATATTTTAACACATCGCCACACGACCTTCTGGAATTGGGTATGCTGAACCCTCAAAGGAATTGTCGGAAAAATTGACTCTTTTTTTGTATCCGATTAGTAACCTCGATGATTAAATTTTTTTTTTCGAATAAAATACTGAAAGTTTAAAGTTAAGTGTTCTAAATTTTTAATTTATTCAGTTACTCTAGAAATTTCATTAAATCCTATTTATTTCATCACATTCATTCGAGGTCAAAACTTGCTAATGGTAAACCTACGAAAAATCGAGAGGTGTTCAATATCCTGCCAACTTTTTAAAAATTCCATCATTTTTTACTTTTGAATTAATTCTATTCCATTTTCTAACAAAATTCACATTAACCTGAAATCCTATTTAATTTTCGAATGGAGAAGCAAACACTTTTGGGAAATTCATTACGTATACAATTTGCATATGCCTTATTATCTAAAGACGGACAAATAATGGCAGATTCAAAGAATTATTTTACCTCTTGCAGTCTTTCAATGCAGATGTCGTAGTTGAAACTTGCTGGCTTCGAAAAACTCCATGGTTGCCACATTTTTACTTCTATTGACCCAAAAACTTCAAAGAATTCACAAATAAAGTATTGAGAATCGTTTTGAGAAAAAAATTGAGCTTAGATTAGATGTCTTGAAAATGCATATATAGAACCATCGTTGAAGGATAGAGTCAGTGGGTGCTTTTCCTGCATCTATAAAATTAAAAGCAGCCATGCAGCTTTTATTGGTATATTAATAAATTAAAAAAAAAAACATTTATGCTGCAAATTACTTAATCTCCCAACAGTCTTAACCTCTCCTTAATTATATTACATGTAATTTGTTCATCGAATTTAAATAGATAAAAAAAAAAAATACAAAATTAGCAATAAAAATTTCATCTGCACTACATGGTGTACAACTTTATCAAATAATTAATAATCAGTTAAAATGTACATTTTATATCATTAAAATATATTCAATTAGACTTCCACTTTCCAAAATATATGATTTTTATCGCGTTTCATATTTTATTATTTGATATAATTATCTTTTTCATTTGTAACAGGAGTAAATAGCATATGGCTCAATTTTTATTATTTTTATATTATTATTATGATTATAATAAATCATTTTTATTTCTACTTTCCCTTTATTGCACGGTAAAAAAAATTAATATTGATTTTTTTTAATCAGTTAAGAAGTACTTAGCAATACATGTTTGATTTGAAGATAAAATTTCAGCACCCCTTTTTTTATTTACACAAACTTATTGGGTAATTAACAAGTTGTTGTGAATGATTGGGTTACACATGGCATCACAAGAAAATGGCGAGAGTGTCTCTTAAATAACTAAAATCTTCCTTCTCTCTAAATCAAAGTCACTAAAAATTCTACCACATAATCATTGTATGAATATGTTCACTTTGGTGCATTTGAAATTTCAGATAAAATAATTTATATAGGGCTAAGTGCATTTCGAGGGGCTAGGTGCACTTAGCCCGGGCTAAGCGGTGTTTAGACGGACCGCAATTCACTTTGTTAATTTAATAATATAAAACTTGACTACGTGTCCGAACATGTGAACGAAACAAACGTCTAGCTATACTCGATATTTTTCAATATTTCACACTGTTTGTTCCTTGGGTTTTTGAAAACAGATATATAATAGCTCGTGCTCTAACTAGAAGAAGATGTTCCGATACAAATTATAGCTGTTAATCGCATTTAAGCAAAAGAAAACCTAATGTAGATTCAAATATGAAAACAAACTAAAATTGAATTGACCGATGAACAGCAAATCAATTAAATATAACCAGATTGTGTTTGCATCTTATATATAGGGAATAATACATGGCAAAATCCGTATCACATGCCGTATCATCCCGAGTTACCAATATCAGCACGAGGGCCTCTGGCTCGAGGGCTGATATTGGTCGAGGGATGATACGGCATGTGATACGGATTTTGCCATGTATTATACAGTTTATCATATATTTAGAACAGAGGACTACAAATCCAAAAAATACTGTCAAAAATTGAAATCGGTAAGAGAAAATGCATGTATTTTGTGAAGAGGAAAATTTCAAAATGGGCGGAAAGGACTAGAAGTTTTGGACTAAGTCAAACGTGTAAAGGAAAAAAGTTTGCTAGATTTTTTTAACTTATCCTCACAAAACAATTTCACCCTAGACAATTTTTTGTTATCCTCCCCCCAAAATTTTTTTTTGCCCCCAAAGAAAAATTGCCCCCACACAAAATTAACCCCCGAAAATTTTTTTAATAAAGAAAAATCGAAAAAAAAAGAATTCGAAAAAGGGTATGCGATAAAGGGTAAGCCATGCGATAAAGGGTTTGACGTCATAGTGTGAATACGGAATGAACATCATGCAGTGTATCACATATTCAAAACATCTGTATTTATTACTTAACATATGGTTAAGTTTACTAATTATCTAAAATCGAT
>MJUU01071639.1:0-13619 GCA_002080025.1 Modiolus philippinarum
TCTGTCTATATATTAAGTGATTTTGGTTTCATTGTGATATTATTGGTATAATAAGGTTACAATTGTTTCAAGAAGCATCTAAAAAAAAAATAACTATTAATTATTAAAAATGTTTAAATTTCTGCTCCTGTCAATGGCGTTGAAAGGAATATAAATGTTTAATATAGTAACTATTGGTGAAACATGGATATTTAACACAGGACATAGGAAATAATATAACATTGTGATATTATATAAATAAACAACATAGATATATTTAATTTCACGAATTTCTTTCATGCAACGGTAACATTATATTAAGCACAAACAGTAGCATTCAAATTGCTGTTTGTGTGTGTGTGTGTGTGTGTGTGTGTATTCCACAATACAATTAAAAAGACGTTTTTTATTGTATGTCAATAACAAATCTTGTTTTTTATGTTATATGTTTTTTTTTATTTGATACTCTTCAGTTGTGTTAAATGATATCGTCTTTTTTGAAGGTACGATGTCACATGATGGTAGTGACTTATTTAAATTTACTTTCACTGGTTCAGGGTAAATAGATTGTTTGCTTGCAAAGACTAGAGCAAACAAAAAAGTGATTCTGTTTATTTCCTATGAATATGTATATAAATTTCTGCTTTGTTCTTTACATTTCAAAGTAACCAGGACCAGAAAATGCATTTTAAAGTACTGTAATTTGTCCAAAAGGTACAACAACCTCTTAACTTTGGTGAACCGATTATAGATTTATTAAGACAATGGCATGAAGTCTTATAAATGATTCACCGAATTACAAAGAATTATCATATTAATATCATTATCGAAATGGTCACCCGCCAAACTCAAAATTACTGCAATTTTGTTAATTTGGTAACGTGCATTATGGAAATGGAAATGCATTATTCATTGCACATACGACGATATTTGATTCCATTATGTATGTGAGAAAGTGTTTGAAACCTATCAAAGCAGACCAAAATAATTCAAACTGTTCTATTAAGTAAAAACAAAGATATGTTTATACCGAAGGGATTTGGTATCTAAGATTAAGGCGCAATAAAGTCATTATAATGCTGACATTACTGTCTGTAAAAAAATTAGATACACATTTTCAGGTTATTTCGCAGCATCAGTTAAAGACGACACTACAGATAAATGTAAACATTATGCCAAGATCTTTGTAAGATAAATATCAGTTTTTTTTCAGTTCATCGACCTTTTATGATTTATTGTAATAATTCAATGTACATATATTATGAAAATCCTATTCATTTAGCCTGTATAGCAAGGGACTAAACACTACTACATCTACATTGACCGATCAAAATCAAAAGATGTTTTCATTTATTTATCGGCCTGGAAAGAGTTACAGGAAAATAAAAGAAAATTCATGAGACTAATTTCCCGTCAAAACATTGACGTCCTATATATAAAATGTTTATTAAGACTTGTTTTTATTTATGTCGTTCTATTAAAAAGGCTTTTCAAAACAAAAGGCAACAGATTTCAGTCTTATTACAAATTTTGCCTAGACTCTCTCAAGTATTCTACATTACTGTTCTTGTACCAAATAAAAGTGACAACCATTTCCGAATTGACCAAAGGGAGAGACCAGTAAGGAAAATCCGTATAACATACGACAGAATCAGGGAAACACAACCAAACACAGAACATTTTGGCAGGCCGTCATATTCCCGACTTGAAACGGGCATTTTATAATTAAAATGGTTGGTTAAAGCAGGTGTAATGATGCATCAACCTCCCGCTTATATGACGACTAACTGTAGCTTCTGTGTGCCCAGACTGTGTTAAATGTCAAAGCCATAATATTGTCAAAACATTGATTTTTTTTTCACACAGATGAAATGTTTTTGTCGTTCGATGTACCAGCCTTGTCTCATACTATGAAATGTTTTTGTCGCTCGATGCACAAATCCCACTAAAGTGGCATGATAAGAAACCTTAAAGAAGAACCAAAAACTTAAACAAAACCGTCTTCAATAGAATTGGAAATTGGAATTGAATATTTATCAATCAAAGTTTAATATCGTCCGATAAATTTCTTTAGAAAAACTATTAATCTGCATTGATCGAAGCCCTGATTTAAAAGCTTACGAATTAAACATCTGTGTCTTTTCAAAAAATCTTGATAGGTACTACATGATCTAGCGTAACGAATTAATTGAGAAATATATACTCCATACGCTGGGGAAGACGGAATATTACTGTCGAGGTGTGGAAAGTTTACAATATCAAAATTAATCGCCTCTTTTGTGATAAATTCGTATGGTGAGTTTTATCATAATGGCAATCAATATTGAAAGAATTTTATCCATTAAATACAGAAAATTTCATTTCAAAGGGCTATTTTTTTCTAATGTGGAAACTGATCCCTAGCTGACAATAGATTTGATTAACCACTTATATATAGTTTAGAAACTTCTTACTCATAAACAAATCGAAATTGAACTTATCCTAAAAGATGAAGGACATTTTCACAGGATTTGTCGAAGCATTCTGATTTTCGCTTCCTTGTTATTAAATTATGATGTTTTCAAGTCAGACGTTGTGCTTGATTGTTTTTTCTTTGGAAATTTAAGGTTAAAGGAGTTTTTTTTGTTTCAATATATTCTTAAATTTCATCTATTGCACAACAATATTTCGACAGAATTCTGAATGAACAAAGCACAAGAAGATAAATACATATAGACAAAGGAAACGAAATCACCAGAAGGCAAAATTGTGAATTGGCCTCATAATTAATTCTACTGTGTTTTGGTCTTATCAACAGATGCTTGATATCTAAGTCAACGGAAATTATGTCCTTAGCTAGCTGTCAGTAACTGCGAGCATTTGTCCGGACAGTACCTGTGTGTATTGTTTTCATGTTTTATGTAATTCATTGTAAGGGTACTCGTCTTGATAAGTTTGACTTTTTTCTAGTTTGATTTTTACTGTGAGTCTTTTTGTGTATTTATTTTTTAGCCATTCACCACACATAGGGGGAGGGTTTGGATCCGAGAAAACGAGTTTAACCCCACCGCATTTTTTGCGCCTGTCCCAAGTCAGGAATATGTTGGTGACTGGCTTGTCCGTGTCTTCTTATGAAATTTTAGTTTCTTGATATTTGGGTTATTGGATGTGGTTGGTTTCCATTGATTTATTCACTTTTTTACCTTTTTGGGGCCATTTAAGGCTTGCTATATGGTGTGAGGTTCCTCACTGTGTTGAAGACCGTACGGTGACCCCTAGATGCTTTGTTTTGGGTCATTTTAACCTGTATATGGGATGTTGTCTCCTTGACATTTACCCCATTTCCTTTCTTTTTCATATAAAGTGCATTGCAACATTTGTTATTTGACAGACAGATAATTTCACCAAATACAGGTAAGTATATAGTATGTTCTTCTTTTGTTGTTGGTAAATTTATAGTATATATCTTTAGTAAGCCTCGGTGTCTCTGGGGTGTAAATGTAATATCGTCCTGTCTTCACATAAGTTTAATTAGAATCTTTTTACTCTCATGGGGCTGCTGATCTTCAACATGCTTTGTAAAACTTTCTGCCTCTAGATATTGCTGAAAGACAACTATTTGCTTCCATTTGTTTGCAGTTTGATGATCCTTCACGCTAAAACAAATAGAATGCACCAAAACTTTTAGCTGGATTTATGTTTTCATCTCTGTTATGAGAAAACGAACAGATACGCGATCTTAACGTGATCTGTTTACCCAGGGTATAGGGATTTTATTAAAAGAAATCCCGACGGCCGTAGGTAGGAGGGTTTACTTTTCTAAAAACACCATATTGTATAAATAACGTACACCCCATCTACGTTAATGATACCTTCTTATAAAAAAAAACCCGTTGGATACATTTTCATGACTGAGTAATTCTCAAACAAACATCTATGCTATCATTTAAGAACAATTATGTTACGTAGACATTCAGTTAAAACAAATAGAGTTAGCCGTATTTTATAATAATAAAAGTTCAGTGAATAAATCAGTATTATCAATTATTACGCAAAGCCTGACTCACTGAATGTGACAAAAAATGCATATGTTTATTATGTACGAAAAATTAAATAAATGCATAGATTACAATGAAAAAGAAAAGACAATAGAGATCGTTTTAAATTCTGCTGTAACGGGTTTTTTGTGGTAAAACCGAGTATTTTTTATTTTTTTCCTCAAAATTTATCAGGAATACACTTTTCCTCATAAGAAAAACTGCTCATACAACTACGTTAATTGTCTGTTGATATTGTTGGGCACCGAATAACTTATCAAAACAATAACAAACAAAAAGCAAATAACAGAAACAAAAAAAAAACAAAACAAAACAAAACAACCCCCCAGGACAAAAAAAACAAACAAACAAACAAACACCCACAAAATCTATTTAGTGCTTAAAAATTAGAGTCTTCGATGTTGGAGGTATTTAGGACAGATCTGAACTCAAACATGATCTTTTATTCACTGTCTCAATGTGTACTTTAGTGGAAATTAGATGACCTTAATCCGCATTAGGAAAACAAAATAATCGCTAACTAAATAACGAACTCTTGCCAATAAAATATATTTAGTTTGAGTTTTTAATGAATGTCATATATCTTGATATTTTATCCACTTACCTTCACATTGCATTGTTATTATTATGAAAATCAATTCAAAAACATTGGTAACTGTCCTTCCATAAGTGATAACAGTCCACATTGCAAATATATTCACCAACATGTAAACATCATTGCTTATCTACCTCATCCATCTCACATTCATAATCACTCTAAACAGTACTCATCACCAATATTATGGCCAATACTCTTTGTGTAGAATTTAAACTAATTATGTCTATTCCAGGGTCATATTATATATACATCGATAAGTTATCAAATAATTGGAATTCTAATTACTCCGACACAATTATTATGCCATACAAAATTAATTAATTGGTTCTCGGGCCATTTTTCATTGAAACAGATGAGGAAGGGAGGTGATTTTTTTTTATCTTTTTATTTGCCAAAAAAGAGGTAGCTTTTTACATTGTAAAATCCACCAAAAATGTAGCGAGGGGGGTGATTTTTTAATTTTTATTTTATTGAAATTGCAAAAATAGGGTCAATGAGGGGCTTTTTTCAAGCCTCCAAATAGATGAGGGAGGGCCTGAGAACCAATATTTGTTTCATTGCCTTAGGTATGAACGGAGAAATTATATAAATTAAATCCTAAGTCAATCTTTATAAAAGCTTGTTGGAGTTTCTGATAAATTTGTTCATGAATAATGAAATTATTGATGTTTTTTATAGATAAATTGTTGTCTTGTTTATTTATGACCCACAAGACAAAGGCGGATGACATGTTGTCATTTTACGCTTCTTCTGATAAACTTATTCTTCATCCCAAAAATATTTTGACGGCTGAATGAAACACTTTTGAACTCTCAGACGGTAACAACATAATCTGATGTTTGTTCAAAATGTTTAAAAAAAAATTATCCAAAATGGTTGCCGTTTCCAAGATGGTGAGCATTTTACTCTAGACAGTCAAGGATTCAATGTTACAGGAACTGTTTTGCGGAAGTTTTTCATTATTTGTATAATCAATGAAAAAAAAAGAAATGGCTTGAAAAAATCAAAATTGCAGCCATTTCAAAGATGAATGCCGAAAGACCAAAAAATTCAACTTCTCTCGATTTTAACGAAAATAAATTTCTAGGCAGATTTTGAGGCTACGATTAAAATGGAACAATAGAATTAGATTTCAATAAAGATTGAATTCTTGGTTAGTTTTGAGGCGAACAGAAACCATCGAATTGGCTGTCTTGGATGTCAATTGATTTTGCTATCAATTGCAAATGTATAAAAACATGCCTTATTGTTATTATTAATCCAATAATATGACATCCGAAAAGGCTAAAAATAAACATGTAGGTTCCGTCCATCCGTCAAAATACATTTTCATTTTTCTCAGAATCGATTCAGTCGAATGCACTCATGCTTTCGAAGTTCTCGTTGTAAAATATTTTGGGTTTGCCTGTTTTTTTTTTATCTCTGACCTTAAATTACTCCGTCTATGTCAAAAATATCATTTTTTTCCATTATTATAGACTTCAAATGTCCCCTTCTAGATATTATATCCCCATAAGTTATGTAATAACTGGTACTGTGTAATAACGCGGGCTCTATAGCTCTCGGAGAGCACACAGCACGTGTATGTCGAGCCAAGGGTCCAGTAAGTTGCGCATGGAGCCCAACGTTCAAAAGAGGTTGGAGACCGAAGTCAGTATTATTCCCTATTGGTATCCCTATTTTACTTCGATTATACGTTGAAATGAGTGTGGATTCAACATGTACATATATCGATAACATGTCTGGTATTAAAAGGATATGAATGAACGCGTTTTTGGATTTTTGATTATGAAATTTCCCCTTTCACCATTTTTTCTTCGGTATTCGTTTACCGAGGTACCGTAGTAACATCGTAAGAAAATTGTATCTATGCCAAAGTTTTCATTCATTTGATTAAGTGATTGAGTGATTATTGTTTAACGTCTACTGAGAATTATTTCAGCTGTATCAAGACGAGAACAAGTTTGTCAATAAATAATCACTTTGGGGTTTTGAAAGGGTCATGGGACGGAAAATTCTGACTCACTTGAAAAATAGGGTGTAATCGAAAGGGGCGGTGAATTTAGCCTTGTAGCCAATCACCTACGGACCACTCAAACAAGAGCTTGCTACCGGGGTTCTTTAATGTGCAGGAAGCGTGGCATTTCTTCCAACACGCGATCCTGTCCGAAAGAAGGGTTGTGTATTTATTCATCCCGCACAACCACGGACATCCAATTTTGGACGGGTTGTACCCCACGCCTGGAATACTGGGTCCTATTTCTATATCCCGAGTTTCCCTCGGGGTCAGCTCGGTTTCGGAGGGGTCATACCCTGCAAGCTGGAGATACTAGGTCCTATTTCTATAGTTCCCTCGGGGGGGGGGGGGGGGGTGTCATTCATTTGAAATGCCAACTTATAGTTCAAAGATTAATATACATACATAAAAACTGACGTTTTTAAATATGAACAAATTATCAATTATCCAAAAATACATACATGTTTGTTTAATACCCGCATGGCATATTGATTTTTAATTAACACACTCATCATTTTTTATGAACATTTTAGATAAAATTAGGGTTTTTTTTTCATCTTGGAGCCCATTTTTCAACACGACTGCACGTGTGAAACCCAAGATGCCTAAAATTTCGTACAATCCTGGGCAAAATGACGTTTTATATACACGGTAACTTGTTTTTGATCCGCCTTATGTCACAAACATGTTATTTTTAAAACATCCCTTTATTTGTTTATTTAGAACCCCCCCCCATTCCATATGACCAAGAATGAACGTAAAAAACTCACGGGACGTTGATATTTTATAGAAGGTAATGAATATATGGAATATAGGGCATTTTTTTAAACGGACTTTATCAGGGCCAGTATCAAGTGAGCACGTTAGGGCGAGCTTAATCTGTAACATACGCCGAGATAAAGTCTGTATCAAAAAACAAAATGTTCTAAACATGTAATTTTTTATCAGTAGTTCACAAAATAATAAATAGCACCCTATTATAAATAGAAATAAGCCGAAATTTCTATTTTAGCACTATTAATCAATTGTATATTGCAATAATTTACAAACATGACGTCAACTTAGCAACCAACACGTGACGCCTTCACTATGACCCAATATTTTCGTGATAATTTCCAGTTCGGTTATACTGAGAATATCAGTCTCTGTAAATCATAGGAAATTCATACAAATTTCCGATATATGAAGATATATAGATAATTGGAAAAGTTCTCACTTGAGTAATGATTTCAAATATTCATTTAGATGAGGTCACAAATCAAGTGTTTGAGGTTATTCTTTTTGTTTTAGAGCCCTGCTTACAAAATCGAATTTTCTAATTAAAATAAATTCGCCTGATCAGTGTGTAATGCTGTCAGGTTCAAGGCAAATTAAAACAGCACCAGAAACTTTATTTACCGTCCATGCAGCATTCCATGCAGCAATAATTAATATAGCAGTCCGGTAGCATCTTAGATGTGTTGCAATAAAAAGTGTGCGCGGGAAAATGTGGACGGTAATGCATACAGGAGGTATGAAATAAAACAATTTAACACGAAGGGGTACTGGACTACACAATTAAGTGCATTTTAAATTGAATAAACTATTTTCTTGTAATTAACTTGAGTTTTACCCGTAAACATCACTTGATTTAGTACAAATTGCAACTAATATTCAATCTGTCCCACAGGTCTCATCGGAAGTGTTTTGGAGACGTGAGTAGTTTAATAAGCTGAAATTTTTTATCCGATGTAGCTTGGATGTCTTTGAACCCTAGGTTTATTATGCAATTCTTCGTGCTGAAGGTACCAACACTTGACATGTAAATATTGTACATTGTAAGCACATCACGCAGATTTCCAATGTTTGATGTCTTGAAATACAATGACTGATTGTTGGTTCTTAAGCGGCAGAGGAAAACGGTGAAACTGTTCGATTTGTAATTAAAATAAAAGTTGTTACAGGTTTTCAACACAAATTATATTCCGTTCAGACTTCTAAAAGAAACATTAAAATGGTGTATTTAAGTATTGCAATATTATTACGTAATGAAAGCTTTGTGCTTTGGTGAAGAATTCACCTCAATCATTTGAAAAAATTAGGGAATTCCTTTTTGATTATGTAACATCGGTCCATTACAAGAACAATCAAACGTTCCTGCATGAAAGTTTAATTATGCAATTTTATATTTTCTGACATAATGTTATTTATTCATAATTAGTTTTATTTTTCAGTTTCCCAGAAGATTTTTAAAAGGCAAAGACCTTTACAACAAAATAAATAGGTTAATATATGTAAAACTCAAATCTGTTTCATGTCGTAAATCTGTGACCATCCGCAAATCTGTGTCCAAATTTGACGTCATAGACATCACAAATCTGTAACTGTCCCTTTTGCAACCAAATATGTTTCCTTTTTTCCTACAAATCTGTGTGTTTTCCAAAAATCTATGTCCTTCACAATTTGAAGACAGAAGAATGGTGTAGACGTCATATATGACGATATATACCACAGCCGTTGAAAGACTCAATGGTGAGACAGGATATTGTATTACTTCATATTCACGAGGAGAGAAGCTCAGTATAATTCTGAGCAAACTTGTAATTTTCTTATGTACAAATTGGTTTACACAAACATTAAAGGACAACTTTAGGAATATCAACTACACATGCAAATAAACGTCTACATAACAATTCCGAGCTCTGCAGATGAATCTAGCTAAAAGAAACTATTCCTTATCTTCTTATATTTATGAACAGCTATGCAAACCAGTGTCCATTGATCAGTATGAAAGTCGTTTCAACAGTTAAGCAGATGCAAAAAATTTACTGAAAAAGTACCACATGCAGATTACAAGACTTCGACCGAGGTTTAACATTAAAAGCGTTTCCATGGTTAAGCTATCAGTTTATTTTACTTTTGAACACTATTTAGTTTTCAGTAAACCCTCGTCACAATTTTGTTGTAAACGGCGGGTAAATCTAGAACAATAAATCCAAAACAACGGCAATATAGGGTCTGTAAGTCTCGTACAATTTTAGAACTACCGGGATCAAAACTTAGACCCGGAAGTTACATTTTAAACAAATAGTCCATGGGCTGGAATAACCCCCCGTGAACCAACCCCCCCCACTTCCCAACCTCACCCATTTTTTTAAGTCCGCATACATCCCCTCTTCAAAGTAAAACATGTTACCATGAGCATAACCTGCACGCACTGGTGGAATAGGGCCCATTTTTAGACCCACCTACAGTGATTTAGGAAAATTTCGTTTTTGTTCAAGTTTTTCTTTCAGTTGCTTCAAAATGCTGATCAGATGCTTCCTAGTTATAAAAACGATGCTTCAAATTATTGCTTATTGTATAAGCTTTACAAAGAACCCAAATTTTTACAATTTCTATGCCAAATACCTTCAACAGCGCCATTAAATTTACCCCTACCCCTATGAAATATTGAGGAAAATTTAGATATTTTCATTGAAATTGCGTAAGTCTGATGGTCTAAAGAACCCGAAGTGCATCTCGATTCCCAATTCTGAACATTGTTTTTAATTTTTTAATCTATTTTCTTGAATATAAAACATGTTAACATAATGTTAACATATTCTTAATGACCAAAGTTTTATTTTCAAATAGACCAAATAAATGGATCTTTCAATATTTCCGATTTTGACTAAGTTTTTGCATTCTTTTGCCCAATATTACTTTTTAGTAAATAACTATCATTTAAAGTAGGAATCAAATAAAAGCTTATTATATGGGCTTCACAACTATTACAAATAATGGCCATTCTTATGTAATATAAACATCATACATCAATAAAACTTACCCCTACCCCAACAAATTTACTGTAAAATTGTCAATTTTTTGCCTATGTAAGAATAAAATTAACCAGAACACGCAAAATGTGTGTTGTATATGACAATGTTTCATGAATTATACCATGACTTCGTATTTTAACAGCCATTTGTTGACTCAAACTCAGTATTTTGCCTAAAATTGATGAAAAATGGGAATTTTCAACATTTCAGATTTGCCCAAAATTCACTGTTAAATCGTTATATATGCCAAATCTGGAGGATATATCTGCAGATATCTTACCCTTACCCCAACCGATTTTCCCTAAAATTGTAAACTTTTCGTCTATGTTCGCAACAAATTAACTCGAACACGCAAAATGTATGTTGTATATGACAATGTTTTATAAATTATACCATGAGTTTTGTATTCTAACAGCCATTTGTTGACTTAAACTCAATATTTTGCCTGAAATTGATGAAAAATGGGAATTTTCAATATTTCAGGTTTGCCCAAATGTCACTGTTAAATCGTTATATATGCCAAATCTGGAGGATATATCTGCAGATGTGCCAATTCATTGTCCTAAGCGATACATTAGATGTCTGAAAACATTGTTAAGAAAAACAAGAAGTGTTTGATGTGACTCAAAATACCGAAAAACTTACCCCTACCCGAACAAATTTTCCTTGAAATTGTCAATTTTTTGTCTATGTTCGCAATAAATTAACTCAAACACGCAAAATGTGTGTTGAATATGACAATGTTGCATGAATTACATCACGATTTGGTAATTTAACAGCCTTTTGTTGACTTAAACTTAACATTGTGCCCGAAATTGATGAAAAATGGGATTTTTCAACATTTCAGATTTGGCCAAAGTTCACTGTTAACCCGTTATATATGGCAAATCTGGATGATATATCTGCAGATATGCCAATTAATTGATCTTAGCAATACATGAGTTGTCTTAAAACAGTGTTTAGAATATCAAGAAGTGTTTGATGTGACTCTGAATACAGAGAATCTTACCCCTACCCCAACAAGTTTTCCCTAAAATTTTCAATTTTTTGTATAAGTTCGCAAAAAAATAACTAGAACACGCAAAATGTGTGTTATATATGACAATGTTGCATGAATTACATCATGATTTGGTATTTTAACAGCCATTTGTTGATTAAAACTCAATATTTGGCCCAAACTGATGAAAAATGGGAATTTTCAACATTTCAGATTTCTCAAAAGTTCATTGTTAAATCGTAATATATGTCAAATCTGGAGGATTCATCTGCAACTATGCCATTTAATTGTTCTAAGCGATACATTAGTTGTCTTAACACACTGTTTTGAAAAACAAGGAGTTTTTAATGTGACTCTAAATACCGAAAAACCTACCCCTACCCAAACTAATTTTCCCTATGATAGTCATTTTTTTACTATATTCGCACAAAAAGAACCAAAACACACAAAATCTGCATTGAATATAACAATGTTGCATAGTTTCTATCAAGATTTGTCATTTTAAGTCCCACTTGTCAGCTTAATATTTTGTACAGAATTGATGAAAAATAGGGATTTTCAGCATTTCAGATTTGTACAAAATTCATTTTTAAGTAGTTATATGTTGCAAATCTGGAGGATCTATATGCAGATATTCCAATTCATTGTCCTAATAACTAAATACCGAGGTTACTGTGAATTTACCTTCTGCATATGCACATTTCGAAAACTAATTTCTCATCAGTGCAGATAAAATCTAAACGTTTGCAAGACCAGAAAATCAAAGATATTTAAAAACTGATAGAGAACAAATATCCAATATGATCTAAATGTAAAACCAAAATCAGCTAAGGACAGAGCTTTGCATGAGGGAGATTTATATTTATACATTTATATGAACAAAACATTATGTTTTACTTTCTTTAAAAGAAATGCAATTTTAACGCCAAAATATGGGAAAAATTGTATATTTTGGGCGATTTTCGAGAAAAATGGGATTTTTCAGCATTTCGTAATTTTACAAGATTCGAAGTTTAATTGTTGTATAACTGCCCATCAACCACACACACATGATCTTATTTGTGATATATGGGAGTCTTTGTGTATTTTGGCATTTGAAATGATATGTTATTGGACCTTTATACAATGTTTAAGCTTTTCAAGCTGAATAAAATGAAATAAATTGTGTTGAATATTTGTGGTAAGGGGTTATATGTTTGTAATTTATGAGACTGTAGATATTCTAAAAATGTTTAAAAACATATTTTCTTATGGCTTAGATATAATGAAAGGATATCTTATCAACATTTTTAAGTTATATATCAATTTCATGAAGTATTTGCTTCTCAAAGTCAAAACAGCAGAAATTCTGAAAAACGGAAAATTCCCATTTTGCATACAATTTCGAGCAGAAGAATAAAAAAGAGACCTTTTAAAAAATTTAAACCTACTCAAATGATCTTCTGCATGTCAGCTTAAGTGAAATACACACTAGAATTCCAATAAAACATTATTCTTTAATCATTTAGAGCCTGAATATTTCACATTTTCCCTTAATTTTAAGGGGGAGGGGTGCTAATTTTCACATTTCTGAACCTACAATACGTCTGACATTAAAATGTTTGCACACAATTTGTTGCTAACATATCATAAATCATTATAACATCGGCAATTATTAAATGTATAATCAGATTTTTACGACCATAAAGTCAGAAAGTCGATATTGTTAAAAAATGGAAAATTCCGAAAATTCCCATTTTTCAAAAATTTTATACCGAAAATCAAAATTTTATGGACATTAATGGTTTTATTTTCCAAAATTGTATCACAACAGATAAGTTAGGCATAAAAACTAGATCAAATGACGAGGGTTGTTTATCTTAAAGGAATTGACAGCCTAAAATAGTCATTTTCGCTATTTTTTTTGCGGGGGGAGAGGGACATTTTTTTGCATCCCCAGATCATAAAAATGGCGTAAAGTGCCCAAATTTGAGTTCATTGTAAAGGATATTAAATTAGCTTTAATTTGGTACCAAATTTCACTACATATTACTTATCATTGAATAATTATGGAGCTTAAGAGATGAAACTTAGGTTAGAACGAAAATACAAGAATTTTTCGCGGTGTACTACAAAAGTGGTCCTATACTGTCTATGCGTGCAGGTTATGTTCGTGTTAACATGTTTTATTTTGAAGAGGGGATATAGTAGG
>MJUU01071639.1:13631-95482 GCA_002080025.1 Modiolus philippinarum
GGGGGGGGGGGGGGCTGCACGGAAAGTGATTTCAGCCCTTCGCCTAAAATATATATGACGTTTCAAACAAAAATTTGAACGTCATAATCGTCAGACGTCATTTTTTGGCGGGAAACGTTTTCGAATTGCCTGTTTATCGTTGATTGTCGTGAATCGCATGACGAGACTTGCGGACCCCATAGAGGTAACACAAATGGAGTCAACCTGAGAAAGGAACGATATCATGATCTATGCTTAATTATTACATCTCCTTCTTCCTTTTTGGTATTTACAAATGTAATTAAAAATAAAGTATGTTTTAAATACTGACAGCAAATAAAAAACAAAAAACTGTTCAGAAATAAAACGAAGGGCACTGATTGAAAATTATTAAAGGATGAGTGGCAGTAAGACCCATTTTTGGCCCAAGATTTACCATGAAACTAAAACTATACAAACAGATGTCTTTTGTTGCTGAAACATTGAACAAATATAGGGCTTAAGGAAAATGATGAAGCTTTTTTCCATATCAGTTTGATTCTCATGATAATCAGTTAACTCAAAAGCTATATTTTTTGAAATCGTCAGAATTTCACAGATTTTTGCTGTGTTTTACACATCTTAGTGCTTTGAAAAATGTGGGCGCATCTGAATAACAACTTCATATTTAGTCAAAATGTGTAAAATGGTGAAATACATCATTTCTGAAAGTTTGAAGTTGTTGTTTGCATGTGCCCCATGTTCACTTAAAGGAAATTTCCTTTGAGAACATTCAAAATTGCAGATTTTCTGATTTTCTTTCAAAAAGACGGCTCCTTGTGATGTCACAATAACGTCAAAATGAAAGGAATTTGTATTATTATATGTTTTCTTTGTAGCCAGATGTAATAGTTAATATTTCTTATAAATATCATACTATTTTAAACAACTTGATTTTTGGGGCCAAATATGGGTCTTATTGCCACTCATCCTTTGTATAAAATTTTCTGAGTGGAAACACATTTGTTTTATTTCCAAACTTTGAGATAAAATTTAATTGAAAAATGAATGATATACATAGAAATAATACAAAAGGACAATATGAGGGATTTTTTTTAGAAATAGCGAAACGTTAATTGTCAAGTGATATCTTTACAAAATTCTTTTAGCAAATTATTTCCCTCCAATAATTTGTTTCCCCATGAAAGGCTTTAAATTTTTACTCTTTGATATGTTATGAACGAAAATGTCCTAGAATGGATCATCATATATTGTCTTATAAATCTATGAATGGATAAACGACAAAGCATCATAAATAAATTGGAAATGTATGTAGAATTGATAATTGTATTGTTAAATTAACCTGAATGATATATGATAGCAGAAAACATATACTGAAGACACAGATAGAGACGGCACAGATTTGCGTATGGTGACGTCATGGGAAAACTTGTGTAATGTGACCTGAAAATGAACACAGATTAGCGAAAGGACACAGATTTGAGTCCTACATATATGTGACTAAAAAATAAACGCATAGAATATTTACGTGTTCCAAAGTTCAATTCTAAAATTAAACCATTGCATATTTAAGTACAAGTTGAAGAAACAGGCAAAGTGCATCGGTGAATTGGCATATTGAGGAAAAAATGAAAACTTTTGATGTTTGATTTTAATAGAACTAACCAAGAAATCAGCATTTTGATAGATAAAAGATCTGTGATGTTTTGCCTTTTTGAGTTATCAGTTTCCAAAATTTAGTTACATTGTACAGTGAAAAGCACGGGAAAAATATATAACCAGTCAAAATCATCTGTAGACCCAACATATCTTCAAATGTAAAAACTTTTTGGGATGTGTTTTTATGACCAAATGAGTACACCTTAGAAAAAAAATACAAAATCTAATTTTTTGATGTGCTGCCTCCTGTCTGATTCTTAGCTGGAATACTACTTTAAAATAAGAAATTAACATATTGTTGTATGACTTCATTATTGTATATGTTTCACAAACTGAAAACAGCGTCAAAAAGGAAAAGGGCTAGCAGTTTGACCTCAAGGAAACCAATTGTTTATCAGGTTCTGTAAATTACTTAAATTCTAAAAAAAGTGCAAATGCACTGATACTGAATTTTCCGTTAGTGTGTCAGCTTGGTAATGTTCTTCAATACTACAGAATATAGCAACATCTCTTGTTGCCAAACAATATGACAAATGGGGGTAATAGCAAAATCACCGTACAGAGTTGTCAAGAGCCGATGTTCATGAGACAGAAGGTCAAGTAAGGTGAAAATGACCGGAACAGTTTTCACTAGGCAAATTTATACATATATCTTTAATTAGAATAAACCAGAATGCAACAGAAGAATATTTCATTACAAGGTAAAAGGACTGTCAATATATTATCGCTGTAGAAAATATTTTCTGTAAGAGTCTGGTTGTAATTGTGTGCCATGTTGAGTGTTCGAATATGTTGAACTTCTTTACAGGATTGTATGGAATATATGTTCTAGATCAGATTTTTCCTGGTTCTAGTAAAGAAACATAAACAAGTGGTTTTATGTATCAGTAAAATGATTTGAACATGAGAATATATTATAGTAAGTATTTAACCGGTATATGCTTGATATTTTTTTCTATACCGAAAAAAGAGAACGCTGGTATTCCTTTTTGTAATAGAAAGAGTTAAAACATATTTTGTGAAGAACCACACTGATTCAAACAAGACATATAATAAAAATGACTCGAGAAAGATGCTTGAAATTTTGATCGACAACAATTTTATTGAATGTGGAGGCCGTATTTTTCAATAAACAATAGGTATTCCTATGGGAACAAATTGTGCGCAACTTGTAGCTGACTGTTTCCCCTAATCGTATTAAGCAAAGGAGTTTACAAGGGCATATACAAAAATAACAAAAGAACTAGCCCAGACTTTTTATTTCAGCTTCAGATATATAGACGATGTACTTTCTCTCAATAAACCAAGTTTAAAGGGATTTTTACATCGGATCTTCCCAATTGAAATTAAAGAGATAACCAATACAACCAATTCTGCTTCATACCTCGATCCTTTGTTATACATTGGCGAAAATGCACGGCTGCAATTTAGGATACATGATAATTCTAACTTCCAAATTGTGAATTTTCCCTTTCTCAGCAGCAATATACTTACCTCCAAAGCATACGGAGTGTATATTACAAACTTAGTTTGTTACTGTAGAGCTTGTATTTCAAACAGTGACTTTGTTGAAAGAGCAAAAGCACGGCCACAAAAAATGCTAAGTCAGGAATATGTTCAACCTTTCTTATGTTCGTCCCTTCAGAAAATCTATGGCTGTCATCACGACATTATAGATACCTGTTATTCCTATTACATTTTTGCAATAAATACTACTGACTTCAAGATGAAGAACAACAAAAAAGCGTTGTACCATTGCTTGTTTTTCCCAAGTATTTGTCGAGATTTTGTCTCATTTGCTTTTACTCCATATCCCTTCATTACTTATTCTAAATTATGTGAAAGCATTGTCGGTAGTTATTATCTGATGTTCATTTATGATATGGGATTTCATATGCATTCGTTTCGACAATTATAATATCAATGGGAAGACAACTGACAATGGCAATCGCTTTTCGCTACACAGCCATATGGATGAGCAAATTTCCATTTAATATTCTGATGGAAAATAACAAATATTTCTGCATACCTGTGTTACATAAATTTTGACATCAATTTGTTTCGAAAATTGAATGTCAACATAGAAATCTCAAGTCAAGCTTTATGTCATGTCTCCAAGATAGGTAAGGCATTTAGTGGTTAATATTTGGTTCTTAGGCGGCAGCCAGTGAAAACTCTTCGATTTCTAATCAAAATAAGAGTATATGCCTGCCTGTTATAAATTTATTTTCAATATTAGATTATATTCTGTTTCAGACTTCTCAAAGATAAGAGATTAAATGATTTATTGAAGAATCGAACTTTTATTATGTAATTAATGCCTTGTGTTTTAGTGAACAGTTCGCCTCAATAAGTTTGCTTAATTTATATGACAAATGATAAACAAAAACATTTCCCTAACTTTCTTACGTGAAAGTTTAATGATGCAGTGTTATATATTCGGACACCATGTAAATATTTACTGCTTATTCAAAATTACTGATATTTTCAGATTTCATGGAAGGTTCTTAAAAGACAAACGCCCTAACAAAATAACGAATAGCTTTGAATATAGGTGAGTCCAAAATAAACGCAAAGAATAATTATTTATTCCAAAGATCAATTCATTGCATATTGAACAACAACTTAACATCTTGTCATTGGACTTTATTATTGTATATGTTTCAATGCACAATGATATCAACACATCTTATCAGAACTGACAGCAGCGTGAAGGCGTTTAGGGTGAGTAGTTTGAAAGGAAGAAAACCAATTGTTCATCGGGTGCTCCAGAATACTAAACAAATGGATATCGTCATATTAATCCTGTATAATTTCAAAATACAGTCGTATGGGCTGAGGTCACCTAATTGGCCCGAGGCGAAGTCGAGGGCCAATACAGGTGGTCGAAGCAAGAAAAGACTGTACGAGGACATTATACTTCGCCTCGGGCCAGTACAGTAGACCTAAGCCCAATATGACTGTACGAGGACATTGTACAGATTAAATATGAACTTATCCATTTATGACATCTTTATTAACTGATAAATTAAAATTACAGGTTGTATACGCAGATTTCAGTTTAACAATGAAGGGATATGGAGTAAATGCAAATGAGACAAAATCTCTACAAATACATGGTAAAATTAAGCAATGGAACAACGCTTTTATTGTTGTTCTTCATCTTGAAGTCACCATGAGGCCTTCAACAATTAGCATTACTCATAATTTAACCGGGTCAAGACGGTCTAAAACAGATTTCTATTGGATTTTCAGTTTTAGAAAACAAATAAATTGCACTTTCATGTTGTTTACGAATCCACTTGATGGTACAATGGTCTTGTCAAAGCTCTAGATCTGACATGTGATGATAATCGTACAAGGTGAAATGGGATTCGGTTGACGAGTTCTATTTAAGTTCATGTATGTATACCACATTATTATTATTTGGTACGATCTTCTGAGTTTTCTTTTGTGTATTTTCTTAAATTCGTATAGGATTAAAATTAATTGTCAAAAAAATTTATAATAAGTGAGAAAGACACAGAAAACAGCAGTCTCTATCGGATTCGACTTTACAACCGGAGTTGACATGTTCAATACGGCGGGTGTCTCATAAGAAGCAGGAGATGCTTACTCTACCGGTACACCTGATGTCACCCATGGTTTTTTATTGGGTCCGTGTTGTTCGTCTGTATGTGTGTCTTCATTTTTCTTTTATATTCCGTATTCAAGTGGTATCCTTGTTTCTTGGTGTGTCTGATTTTGCCATTGTCCATGGATTGTTCGTTCTTTTGATTGACGGTTCGGTTCTCACTTACTTTAAATAAATTTCGACATCAGTATTCAAAAATCAAATGTCATTATTGAAATCACAAGTCAGGCTTCATCTCATGACTTCAAAATGGGTTAGGTTCCTTCTTGTAATTACAAAAAGATGCCTTACCTACTCTTGTAAACCACTCAAGTCAAAACTACCATATATTTGTAGTGACTTTAACTCCATATCATTTCATTGTTTATTGTAGTTTTGAAATTGTATTATCAACACTAAGACAAAAATGTACTTATTTTCGCTTCATTTAATGCAATATGGAGCATAATGATGCAATGATGTTTAAAAAATGGAACAATATTTAGATTCCTGGGATTTTATTTCAAATTAATGAATATCATACCCTGCTATGTTCACTAAATGCTCGAGTCATCCATGATTTTGAAGTAAGTAAATTTTTTAGACTGATAATTTCCTTTCTTCATGAAAATGTTCCCATTTTAAGCTAGGTCAAGTGCAGATATTTTTTCCTTAAATAGGCCCGTTTAAGTCTCGCCCAATTTTGAAACTGCTGTGTACATACAATATGCTTGGAAGTTGCATTTTGTACGAAATCATATGACGTTTCACACAAAAAAAATCAACGTCATAATGTTTCGGCGGTAAACGTCTTTATTTTTTGTTTCACTTTACCATGACTAGACTTACAGACCTTATTTTTCCAATGTTAAATATCTTTGAAATAAGGGTCTGTTACATATAGAATAATGGAAGTTTTGTTTTTTGATACAAGAAATATTGGCGAACAATAATGGACGAGCTCCTTGTGGGCGAGTCCATTATTGGATCAAATATTTCTTGTATCAAAAACAAAACTTCTATTATTCTTTTTATAAATCATTTGATAGAACAAATTTTGAAAATGAAGGTAGATTTCAACAAATCGTGAAATTTACTAGTATTGATTAGTAAAAGAATTTGTACGATCCGGTAAGTCTCTGTAAGATGTACATTTCTTTGTTTCATTGATTCTGATTGACAAAGTAGGCGTGGCCTAAAATACTTTTTGCCAATATTTTTTCGTATTCGGGCAGTAGCAAATACTGAAAAAAATATTTGCTTCGTCAGATCAAAGGAAACTCAAACAAATTACCGATAAATGTCAAAAATTTTAACTTTTTATTTGCCGTTTCAAGTTTTAATCACAGGTTTCATGAATGGAACTAACAAACCCAGAAGCAAATTTACGGATAAGCTGCTTTCGAACGTTGATAGGTAAAATTCCTGTGAAGCTTTAAGAAGTTTTGAGAGTCGGTAAAGGGCTAACATTGGTCAAGCACACACAGAATATATGTTTCAGTAATCCTTCCAATTTTTTGTTTTTGAAAGAGGGTAGTATAAGTAATTTGCAAAAGACGCCTAGTTTTGAATTATGGTGCCATGAAAATACAGAATAAATAGCAAAAATTTGCATAAAACATGTTTTGTCCCTATTTCTGATTTTTTTTTATGTTGTAATGATAATAGGTAACAACGGTTACAATTGTTTCAAGAGACGTTTCAACAGGATAAATAATTTAAAAAATGTATAGTTGTCTATTCATGCCGTTGGCGTTGAAGTGAATATTAATTTTAAATGTTGTAACTATTGGCGACACATGGATAATTAACTAAGGGCAGAGGAAATACTACAACACATGAAATGAACAACATGAACATACAATAATTAAATTCACTACCTGTCTAATGTTGAAAGAGAAAATTGTAAAACGAATTTCTTTTGTGTAACTGTAATATAATATTAGACATAAATAATTAAAAAAATAATTATTAAAAATTTGAATAGCATCCAAATTGTTTTTTTTTTTCGTTCTACAATACAATTAATTTTTTTTTTCTTAATGACGGTTAAAAGTCTTGCTATATATGTTTATTTCATTTGACACAATTGAATGTCACATGAGGGTGGTGACAAATTTAAATTTGCTTGGACTGGCTTTGGGCTAATAGATTATTCTAATATGGGAACAATGGAAACCATGACGACTAGCCATATGAAAAATCCAATAACATTATGAGCGACTTCACAACTGTCTTTACGCTGAAATTGACGACGTCACAATATGTTTTGTGCACAAAAACGTCAGTAAATCCAAAGAAATGGCTGTCGTTACCGTGTACACTATAGGTCCGCTCAGATCATGAAATGTCATATTAAAATCGAAATAATTCATGTTTGCCGGTGGTTTGTAGTCGATTTACATATGGATGTCCATTATTTTCGTTTATTTTACCCCTCGCTACGCTCTGGGTAAAATATTAACGAAAATAATGGCCACCCATATGTAAATCTCCAACAAACCACCGGCGCCCATGAATTATTTCTTAATTCGCTTGCCGATGGTAGAGTTAGGAAAAGTATCTCCCTCATGCAAAGCTCTGTCCTTAGCTGATTTTGGCTTTACAATTAGATCATATTGGTTATTTGTTCTCTATCAGTTTTTATACATCTTTGAGTTTATGGTCTTCCAAACGTTAAGATTTTATCTGCCACTGAAGAGACATAAGTTGTCGAAATGCGCATATGCAGAATTTAAATTCACAGTAACTTCGGTATTTAGTTATTTATTATAACAATGACCTAAAGTCTTGATAATGATTCTCCTAAGTACTTACAAAAGTACATGTAAATGCTTTAAATACTTTCAAAATAAGGGTTTTCAAAGTATTTTTTTTTATCTGCGCTGAAGAGACATAAAAATCATCGAAATGGTTACCTGCCAAACCACTTATTGCAATTTCGTTAATTTGGTACATCTATTAAATACACAACCGTCGACATTCAAACCAATTATTCATGTGAGAAAGTGTTTGATACCCATCAAAACAGACCAAATTATTGCAAAATATTCTATTAAGTAAAAAACAAAGATACATATTAACCAAGACGGATTATGTATCTAAGATTTAGGTGCCATGAAGTCATTGTTATAGTCACATAACTGTGATTATGTCTTAAAAAATTAAATGAACAATTCCAGGTTATTTCACAGCATCAGTTGAAGACCGCACTATAGACAAACGTAAACATTATGCCAAGATCTTTGTCAGCTAAATGTCAGTTTTTTTTCAGTATATCGATCAGTGCAGATATAGTAGTCGTTAAATCTTAATACATGGAATTTCCATAGTATGTACATTGACTTATTACTATAAATTAGTTCAACATAAATGTGATTATACTGTTTTTCAATGGTGTATACTCTCCAGTTTTAGAAGCATTTGGCGTCCTTTGGTTTATACATTCAAATATGGTTATATATTTGTGCAAATAGATTCTACTTCTTTATATAATTAGGGGTTATATTAGGTTAACTTTAAAATGCATGAAATAAGCAAATCGGGGTAATAAAAAATTACCGCACAGAGTGTCAAGAGACACAATCCATGAGAAAAAAGACAAATTAGGTGGAAACCACCTGGACAATTGTCGACCGCAATGGTCCTGGCTTTTTACGGGCATTTGAAAAGAAATGGTGGGCTAAACTGGTTTTATGGTTAGTGAAACCTCCCCTTCTATTGATGTTATCTCCGGTAGCAACACATCAGCAATTGAAAAGGTCGTAGACTATTAAAAGAAATGATTATCCCAGGATTACGTAAAGAAAGAATCTTGATTCAGAGTTCGGACCGAAACTTAAAATTTATCCACATGGGATTGATATCTATTCAAGAACTTTTAATGATCGCATGAGACTGGGACGGGTTTGTTTGAAGCTTAATAAGGCAGTCACGGGGATAACTATGTCTAATTAAAAAGTCTGTACAATTTCTGCTAGTCCTCGCATAACGAATCATCTGTGAAGCATACACTCCGTAGCAGGAAAAGCTGGGACATTACTGTCCATGTTAGGGAAATGGATTATTTGGAAATTAAAATCGTAAATTTTTTTTTACCGAGATGACGTGGTTTCTGTCGTTTCCTGGTGGTTATATTAATTGGATCCATTTAGCAAAAGATGCGTTATTGATGGAAAGAAGATCAGTGATATATCTATAGGTGAGATTTGAGATTCTAGCATCTTTCACTCTATGATCTTTTACGAGTCTCTGAAGAAATTCAGTCTCGGAAGAATACACATAGGAGGAGGGTTTGGATCCAAGAAAACGAGTTTTTAACCCCACCGCAATATTTGCGCCTGTCCCAAGTCAGGAATATGTTGGTCATTGGCTTGTCCTTGTCTTCTTATAAAATTTTAGTTTCTTGATATGTTTCCATTGATTTATTAACTTTTTTTTAACTTTTTCGGGGCCATTTAGGGCCTACTATATGGTGTGAGGTTCCTCACTGTGTTGAAGACCATATGGTGACCCCTAGATGTTTTGTTTTTTGTCGTTTTAACCTGGATATGGGATGTTGTTTCCTTGACATTTACCCATTTCCTTTCTTTTTCATATAAAGCAAGTCTGCGAGTAGATGTGCACAATAAGTTCCCATTGGAATGCTAACCTGCTGTTGATAGAGAGCATCTCAAAATATGACATATATATTATCAATTAGAAAATCAATCTTACTGCACACCTGTTTTTCCTTTTAAATTGATTTTTGAAAAAAAAATGTGGATTTATAACGTAATACAACATTTCATTTAAATGGCAAAGGCTTTCTGAAGGATACTTTTAATTCGTGATTTTTGTTTATCATGTGGAAGTGTGGTATACAGTGTGGAAAAAATAAATATTTTTAGAGAATGTATTTCAGAAAATGAAAGGGACCTTTTCCAATAAATCCTTTGAATTGTTAAGTATCAACATGTGATTTATGCGCATGAATAGTTTCACATTATACATGATGCCTGTCTTTGACTGCAGACAAATCTTAGTTCAATTGACAACTCAGTAATTGAGCAAGATGAAGATCCTGCGATGTATCTCTCCTTATATGGATTTTGTGTAATTTTGGTACCCAATATAGGTATGGCAGAGCTTGATTGTTATTGTTGGTAAGGATATTCTAAGAGGATATAAATGACCCATGATTGGAAAGGATTTTATCTTTGTCAAATGAAACTCTTTTGTATGTAGCACTACCTGGTGTTTTGTCATTACTGCCTAGTTTATGAATAAGATTTTATCAAAATCCAAAAATATTTCCATATATTTAACGGCCTATAAAAACATATTGAAATGTAAGGAAAACGCTTAAGAAATATTGACGTCCTATATAGAAAAAATCATAAATTGCATTTAAGACCGTTTTTGGTTATGTTGTTCTTCAGAAAAGCTTTCCAAAACAAAAGGCAAGAGATTTCATTCTAATCACAAATTTTAAAGGACTCGTAGTCACATGCCATACGTCTGTTTATCATGATGGCGAATCGATATTTAATTAAATATATCAAATGAATATATTAAATTTTATCATTTTAAAAGGTTATTCTTTCTTTAATGTCAGAACTGATCGCTTAGTTGACAATAGATTTAATGAACCTGTTATATATATTTAGATCAGGCACTTCTTACTCATAAATAAATTGAATTTATCCGATAGAAACTATGCTTCAACATGATCGCAGGAATTCTCATGATTGCCTCTTTTTTTATAAAATTAATTTTTCAAATTTAGTCATTGTGTTTAATTTATAAAAAATGTATTTTGATTTTTTTCTTAGACGACTATAACATTACCCATTAAGTCTATGATCTATTGAAAAACAGGAACAAAGCACACAATTACCTACTTAGCCAAGGGACAAGGCAACAACAATGATAGTGAGATATTCTCATGATTAATTTCTTAATTTGTGTGATGCAGAATATATATCATAATATTAAATTATAAATCCCAAGAAGATGAACTAACATTCCATGAGAACAAAATCTTTCTGTTTTTTTGAAAACAACTTTTTGAAAAAAAATCGAAAATTTAAATCTTTGAACATAACTTTGGAAAATAAGACTTAAGAATCATCTCGTCTACCCCTTATAAAGGTAAACTGCCAAATTGTCTTTAACAGAGTCAATTTCGTTAAGAAAAAGTCTATTTTGTGTCAGAAAGAGTTTTTTCTAGATTTCTATGAACAACTCTACAGTAGATATTCCACTAAAATTTTAGCGGGCAGAATAACGGAAAACTGCTATGACTATCCAAGTGTGCAAAATAGGGCGCAAGATGGTGCTAAAAATTTAGCTTGTTTCTGCGCTAGCTGAGCATGCATTTGATTCATTGTGTCGAAAGGACACATTTCAAGAATTGCTAAAATTTAGTTCATGGTCACTGCTGGCTAAAATTTCAGTGAAATACCTACGACGAAAATCAATGAAAAGCTCATACTGAAACAAAATGGACTTTTTCTAATCGCTTTTTCTAACGCTCGAAATAGACTCCGTTATACAAAATCAAATTCTCCAAATTAAATTGTTGAACTTCAAACGTGTATAACTTCGAATTCATTATTGCTCAACGGATTTTCGTCAAATAGGGCTCATTGGAAAGCGCATTCGGTTATATGTCATTTGATGTACAAATCTTGCTATCGGATAAAAGGTTCCCTATAGACTTAAATTAGTATCTTTTTATAAGCGCAAGTTGTATTTTCTATATAAATTTCATCGCTTCATTCCCGATACACGCTTAACCAGTGGGTAACAGGACAAAGGAATAGAAACAAACTCAATCTAAATAAAACGAACAAACACTTACAAAAATCCAAGAAAACTTAAACTTTAACTTGGTCTGAGCACGTAGCGTAGCTTAGCGTTCAGACCCAAAAGCATAAATGCAAGATTTGTACATAAAACAATAATGGATTAATGGAATGCGCTTTCGAATGATCCAAATTTGACGAGAATCCGTTCAGAAATAATGAAGTTATAAACGCTTGAAGTTAAGCAATTATCATTTAGACTTAATCAGACCCTCCCCCTTTTTATTATCTAACATTATTTTGACAAGTATTCGTTTTAAAAACTTGCACACTTTGTGGTAAGGTCAAAATATGCAAGCAGTCACTATAAATTACACAAATTCGACCGCAAAATACATTTACAATATTTTTTTTCAAAATCTTCAAAGCTTAAAATTAGTACATATGGAGTTTATTTCGTTTAGAAAAAGTCTATTTTATTAAATTTTTAGCGGACAAAATAACGCTAAACTGCAGTGACAATCCAAATGTTCAAAATCGGGCGCAAGATGATTCGTAAAATTTAGCTGGGTTCTGCATTACCTGAGCATGCATTTAATTCGTTTATAATTGTGTTAAAAGTACACTTTTCAAGAATTGATAACAATTTAGTTTCTGCTCAGTGCTTGATGAAATTTTTGTTAAAGTAAGTGAGAACCGAACCGTCAAAAACTAAAAGGAAAACCTTTAGAATAATAAAAAGTAGTAACAAATTACAATATACCGAAGTTAATTTTAATTAAATTTCTGCGTATGCGCATTTCGACAACTAATGTCTCTTCAGTGCAGATATTGTTGACTGGCAAAATATTCCGAATTCGAGCTTTATTGAGGTTTCTTTCTGTCTTATAAAAAAGGGTAGAAATAAAATAACTTGATGTGATATCTTCAAAAAAAAATTAACATTAATTACTTAAAATACGGTGTCTTTTTTATCATAACTTTAGTACATTTATAACTTCAAGCCGTGGCTACTAATGCCTTCAATGCCTTTTTCCATGGATTGTTCGTTCCTTTGAATGACGGTTTGGTATTCACTTGCCTTAATACCATGCGGCTCGTGGATTCTTTTTCATGAATTCACACTTGGCCATTGTATCTCCTTTACATATTTAACATTAATCGTTTAAAATATGGTGTCTTTGTTATCATAACTTTAAGAAAACGAGTTTAACCCCACCGCAATTTTTGCGCCTGTCCCAAGTCAGGAATATGTTGGTCATTGGCTTGTCCTTGTCTTCTTATAGCATTTTAGTTTCTTGAAATTTGGGTTATTGGATGTGGTTTGTTTCCATTGATTTATTCACTTTTTTACCGTTTTGGGGCTTTTTAGTTCTTGCTATATGGTGTGAGGTTCCTCACTGTGTTGAAGACCGTACGGTGACCCTAGATGCTTTGTTTTGGGGGTTTTAACCTGGATATGGGATGTTGTCTCCTTGACATTTACCCCATTTCCTTCCTTTTTCATATTTAGTACATTTATAACTTAATGCCGTGGCTACTAATGCCTTTAATGCCTTTGTCCATGGATTCTTTGTTCTTTTGACTGACGGTTCGGTTCTCACTTACCTTAATACCGTGCAGCTTGTGGACTCTTTTTCATGAATTCACACTTGGCCTTTGTATCTTCTTTACATATTTAACATTAATCGCTTTAAACACGGTGTCTTTATTATCATAACTTTAGTACATTTATAACTTAATGCCGTGGCTACTATAATTTCATCTTCTGCAGATTTGAATTTCGACAAGTAATGTCTCAGATCAAGAGGATCAAATCAAACTATTTGGAAGACCATGATGTCTCCGTAGAGAAGATCAAATCAAACTATTTGGGAGACCATAATGTCTCTGTAGAGAAGATCAAATCAAACTATTTGGAAGACCATAATGTCTCTGTAGAGAAGATCAAATCAAACTATTTGGATGACCTTAATGTCTCTGTAGAGAAGATCAAATCAAACTGTTTGGAAGATCATAATGTCACTGTAGAGAAGATCAAATTAAACTATTTGGAAGACCATAATGTCTCTTCAGAGATGATCAAATCAAACTATTTGGACGACCATAATGTCTGTGTAGACAAGATCAAATCAAATTATTTTGATGACCATAACCGAATGATGTATAAAAAGTATTACGCTTAGCAAAAATTAATTGATTGGTCATACAAAGTTATGTCTAATAAAAAAAAATACAAGCACCTTTATTTTTCTTAGATATGGTGTACTTGTACATGAGATAATATCTCATGTGTACACTTTGTTCAATTACTATTATCTAAATTTATGTAAATTCTAAAACCGAAGGATTAACTCCCTCCATCGTAGTTTTGTCCTTTGCTATATTTGATATTACTGAATATTCGGATTTCGTTTGGTTTTATACATGAATATGGATTTCCTTTGTTTGGGTTCTAGTGCTGCTGATGAGGAATTAATTTCCGAAATGGCCATACAGCTCATTAAAATTATAGCAGCTGGAGTTAACATATGTGTTATGGTCTCATGTTCATTTACTCCATATCCTTTCATAAAATATTTTCAACTGTTAAAATCCTTTTTCAGTTGTAGAAATATATGATTAAGCGTATACATTATGTCAAAATCTGTTTCAGATACCGTATCAACCCTCGACCAATACCGCCCCGCTGGTTGGTTCAGCATCTGATACAGGTTTTGACATATATTATTCCCTATATAACGGTGAGCTTTCTGATAACAGGCAACAATATCATATCAAATACAGAAAATGCCCTTTTGTAATGTAGTTTTAATTTTATTACAAGAGGTTTTATAATTGTTGACATCGATATAATTTCGAATTAAAAACCATCATTTTTGCGGAAACAATGAATATAGAATATAATATGGGTAAAATCGTGTTAGAGGAGGCTTGTCTGAAGGATGATATTGGTCGAAGTTGAAACAGCATCTCAACCCATGTCATATTCTGTTTAACATGAATTTAAAATAGAACCTAGGTCTTTGTAATTTTCTTATTTAAATAACACAATACTGTTGATACAGATTTTTTTCGGGGTGTAATAAAAGGTAGCAACCATGAATGATATCCATATCATCACGCCTGCAAGATTCAAGAAAAAAGATAACGTCTATATTACAAATGCAGGATTGTTGTATCTATAAGTAAATATATGATAAGAAGTAATAAATTGTTGCTGCTTTAGGTTTTTTTTATTCAGCTTACGGGAATGTTCATAATTGCAGACATCAGTTACATATCGAATACAGAAAATGTCCCTTGTTCAGCTCCCCTGTGGATAGGGCCTGCAATTTTAATGTTCGGCTATTGCAGATGTTTACTGTTATTTTTTGTGGATAAAAACCGAGTACTTTTAATTTTTCCTTAAAAGTTGCTATTTTTTATGTATTTAACTGGATAAGACAATATGTCCTTTTTTATATAATTCTCATTGTAGAGAGTCACGGTACGTTAAAAATTGTACCGAAAAAAAGACCTAGGAATGAAATCACTGAAAAATAAAATAAAACAAATGTAAGAAATTAAGCAAAATGTATTGCTTTGGGTATTTGCTATATTTTTGGCACAAGACTTGATATAGAACCAGCTTACCTTCACCATGTTCAAAATGCACCGTTATTATGAAAATCAATTCCAAAACATTGGTAACTGTCCTTCTAAAAGTGATCAAAGTCCACATTGCAAATATATTCTTCAACATGTAAAAAACATTGCTTAGTATCTACATCCTCAGTCTCATATCAAACAGAAATCATCAACAAAAATATTTGTCCAACAATCTGTTTTTAACCAATCTTGCCTATTGCAGGGTCATACATGTGTTAAATATCAATTTGTTATATCAATACACAAAATAATGCTTAATTAGTACATATCCTAATATCCTGATGATCTACCTTGACAAGTTATCAAATAATTGGAATTCCGATTATTCTGTCAAAATTATCAGGAATGAAAAGCGAAATTACATAAATTCAGTTCAAAGTAAATCTTTTTTAAAGGTTTTTGGAGTAAATGATAAACTAAATCAAATCAAATTTGTGCCATGAATAAATGGAATTATTGATGCCCGTGTATGTTTGTTTTTTTTTATTGTTGCCTTGTATAATTATAACATCCTCTGACATGTTATTATAAGTTTCGTCTGATTATAATTACACCCCAGACAAAGTCGGGTGACATGTTTTAATTCTACATTGCCTCTGATTATTATGTCACCCAAAACGAAATTAGATTGCATGTTTTTTTCTTCTTTTTTTATGTTGATAGTTAATATTATTCTTCCAATTTTTTTTGCTCGATCAATAATTTTAATGGATGAATGACAAATTTTTAATCTACGCACACAGTTACAACATAATATGAAGTTTGTCTAAAACATTTATTTTTTGTTTTAAACCGCTGCCATTTCCAAGATGAACCCAATTAAAATTCAATATATCAGGAACTGTTTTGCAAAATACGTTCATACTTAGCATATATATATACATCGGGAAGGAAATGCCGAGGAAAAAAATCAAAACGGCAGTCATTTCCAAGATGGTTGCCAAAATACGAAAATAGGAAAAAATACACGTTTCGTCCGATATCAACTAATTCTGATTTCTATGAAAAATTGGAAGATGGAATGATCGAATTGGTTGTCTTGGTTGCTGGCAATTGTAGATCTAGTTCTTCTTCCTTGTATACTGTTTTCAGTAAATTTTGTCTGATGGCGGATTATTGCGGAACAGATGAACGAAATGTTTTAAATCTTTGCATGTACACAGTTGCCTCAACATCTTAAGTCATATTCCTTATGTTTAAAATTATCTAAAATGACCGCCGATTCCAATACGAATGCCTTTAAACGTTCAAAAATTTAGGGTATCCAAGGAACTACTTTGCCAAATTTTATCATATTTTGAATAAATGTTCAATTAGATGAGAAGACGAAATTTGTGCCAAAGAAATTTTCATATTTGCCTCCATTTCCAAGTTGGTGCCAAAATACGCCAAAAATAGTTTGACTGATTTCATTTTTAATTGATTTCTAGGAGTTTTGAGACACAATTAAGATAGAATCACTGAATTTGTTGTCGGGGTTGACATCTGTTCTTGCTTTTAATAAAAGATTAAGTTTTAATTGTAATTAATAGTTCAATATCAAGGAGCCCGAAGAGGCTTAAGATATTGGCTCCGTCCGTCCTTGACAATATATGCCGAATTTTTAAAATCAGTTGTGAAAGTACAATTGGCCGTGGGGTTCCAATGTTGGTGGATTTCGTGGTTCGCTAAAACCACGAAATTGAGATCGATTCATGAAAACCAGGAAAATTGATGACCACGAATAAAAGTACTTCCATAGTAGATAGTTATTGATTGTTTATGAATGAATATCTGTTTTAGAAGTTCTCATTGTTTTGATACTTTGCGGAATGATGAGAATGAAAGTCAACATCACTGGATACCATTTTCTGTAGACTAGACACTAATTTCTCGAGTTTCTTTCCGATTCCCGACAATAGCGATTCATAAGGAGATTCGATCTCTTCAAGTACCTCTCTGAGACTTTTTTTGATGTTGCTTCATCATTATTGTTAATTTTGACAGGTTTAATTATAAACCGCTAAACATTTATGTCCATCATATTCCTCCCCATTTTCTAGAAGTGTCTGTCATCTACATGTTCACATGCAAATTCGTTAAAAACATGTTCTGTTAAGAATATATCATACACATATTGAGATACAATGTATACAGTTGTTTTGTACCACTAAATTTGATATAACTTTAGAAGTTTGAAGTAATGGCATTAACAACTTTCTTCAATTACTTCCTTACTTTGCTGCCAAACTAAAGCTGGGGGATACCTTGTTTTTATGTTTTTTGAAAATTTTTGGGAGTCAGTTTCGATTGTAATATCATGTAGATCCATCTCACAAATAGTAGCTTTAAGGTCTGCGTATACCTTTCCATTGAAAAGTAAAAAAATACCAAATTTGAAATTAGGAAATATCACAAACGTCTTTGCTTCCCTTAAACGTGTCTGTGGAAGTGATGATCGAGTAGCTCTTTTTTCAAAGTTTCAGACATATTTTATTTATCCTCTTTCCTCCCCTGCAATAAATGGCTACTGGCAGTATTTATTAACCTTAATCTTGCGAGTTGGAGCTGCTAGCGCCTAAACCTGGTCATAAATACAAATTTCTTGGAAGTGTTAATTAAAAAAAGGATAAGTTCTCAGCTACTTCTGTTTTTAATAGGTATGGCAAACTTTTTCAAATGGAGAGAGAATGTAATTCTGATGGTAGATATATTTCGTGGCCCATTTCATCTAATTAATGATGATTTGTCCGGTTGAAAAGTTTTAAGAAAAGGAATATCTTTCAGTGGGGGATCGCCGATTGTCAAGTTTGAAAGTCATCATCCTTGAATAAATTTTGAGTTTAATTATGCACTCACGACGAGACACAATTACATTCATCTTGTTAGGAGTAGTGGGCCTTTATACTTTTGTTTGCAAATACAATAACAAAATCTTCGATATTGCAATAAACTTGGTATCATTGTAACATTGTTCTCATTTCTGTGGTTGCTTTACATCTCCGTGTTGTTTTTCCTGTTTTAGTCATTTAGCTTTTTCAAAGTTGGTTTGTGATTATCAGTTTTAAGTGCTGTCTTTTATTATTTAAACCATGAAATGAAAGTTTACACTCTTTGAGTTCTGTGTTTGTGTGTTTCGTATTTTTGATTGATCTGTAGTGTCCTTTTTCTTTTTTTTCTGGGTATTTTTTTCTTATCCTTTAATATTATTGTCTTCTGTGTCCAGGGAATTATCATGGTCTGCTTCTATCATTTGACTTCAAATGTTTCTCTTGTTTCATATTCTCAGTACTCATGTTATTACTGGTATCACTTATTTTACTCCAATTAAACGTTGATGTGAGTATGGCTTCAAATACATATATGGATAGAATGTCTGATATTAAACTGTGTGAACATAGATAAGTGTACCTGTGTCAAAGTTGACATTTTTGTTAAATCCCACCTTGCAAACTCAAAGATCTAGATACAAAGCCAAAAAAAAGACACTTTTAATATTAAAAAATTGAGCACAAATGCTACAATCATCATACATGTGTATAATACACGCATGTAATACTGATTTTTAATTAACAACTTGTTTTGCTTTTAATTTATGTACATGTACAATTCAAATGAAATTAGTTTGTTTTTCTAAATCTTGGATTTCCCCTTTTCAACAGGAGCACATACATGTATGTGAAGGCCGAGTAGTCGACGGTGTTTAGGCCTCCGTTCAAATATGGAAAAAAGACTTTTTAAATACACGATATTTTCCTTTTACCATAGTGCACTATTACTTTTGTTTTCAAACCAAAACCGTACACAAATTGAAAATATGTATATTATACATTCTCATTAGTCATGGTTAAGTTAGGTATAAAAATTCAAATGCCTGAGCGACTGCAAACGAATGTTTCTTTGTTTTTTCACTTTTGTGCTACATAATGAGCAAGTAAAACTCTTGTTAGAATCACTAAAGTTTGTTTTTCCTCTACCGGATTTGACTTTAATACCGGAGCTGACATGTTCAACACGGCGGGTGTCTTATAAGAAGCAGGAGATGCTTACTCTACCAGTGCACCTGATCTCAACCATGGTTTTTATTGGGTCCGTGTTGTTCACTTTTGTATATATGTATGGTGAATAAAAGGATATGGAGTAAATGCAAATGAGACAAAGTCTCTACAAATACATGGTAACAAACAAGCAAAGGAACAACGCTTTTATTGTTGTTCTTCATATGTCTTCATATGTCTTCATGTATGTCTTTATTCTCTTTTCTGTTCCGTGCTCATGTTATGTCTTTGTTTCTTTGTTTTTCCGACGTTGCCATTGTCTTTGGATTGTTCGTTTTGGACTGAAGGTTCGGTTCTCGCTTACTATAATGTATTCTAGCACAATATGGCAGATAAAGAGTAGGAAGATGCATAATGCAAAGTAGCCAGCAATGGAGACTCTAGTTCCGCTCAGTGCAACTTTCCACAATAGACATACGGTTGCATATTATATGTATTGCCATAGAGATGTACCATTTATTATGGCTTTCCATATTATTTGATTTTAATGCTGCTGATGAGAGGTTACTCCTTGAAACACGTGTAAAATATAAGGAAATTTACTGTTTTATGCATCTTCGGTATTTTTTTGAAACTTGAACCATTTGGTCGATGCCACTGCTACTGGATCAGAGGTCCCCGATGGTATTCACCAGCCCAATAGTCGAACTTGTCTGACACGAAAATTTTACCTTGCGTGTTAAAGAAATTTACTGTTTTTATCAAAATTCTAACCACTTAAAAATGCCTAGGCTTCATTCCGTATATGGCACTCGGTAGATGTCCTTGGTACTGGATTTGGCTTCCTTTTTCGATTTATTCGGTAATGAGTACTTCTTTTGTTACAACTTTTTGATTATGGATTTCCATATTATTTGATTTTAATGCTGCTGATGAGGGGTTACTCCTTGAAACACGTGTACAGTATAACGATATTTACTGTTTTATGCAACTTCGGTATTTTTGTACTTTTAGGAATAAAATAAGGATGGTGATGAAATAATGAAACCAAAAGGTTTTACGGAGGGTGTACTGCTATGCAAAACTTAGTTGAAATTGAATTAAACAATTTCCTTGTAATTAACTTAATTTTTCACTCTTAAACATCACTTATATAGTACAGACCGCAGCAAATGCTCTAGCCGGCTCATAGTTCTCATCGAAAATTCTTTACAGTTTATAATAATTTGATTAGTTAAAAAGTTTTTTTTTCCGCTGCAGATTGGATGGCTTTGAAACCTAAGTTTATTATACCATTCTTCGTACTTAAGGTACCAACGGTTTACATCTAAATGTTGTGATCAGTTCTCGTGATAAAAAGTGACGTTATCGTTTATACTAACAATGTCTGCTGTCATGAAATACAATTGTTAATTGTTTGGTTCTAAAGCGGCAGCGGAAAACGCTGAAAACTGTTCAATATCTAATTAAAATAAAAGTAGATGCTTACCTGATACAAATGTTTTTATCGATACAGTATTTCATTTGGTTCAGACTTCTCAAAGCAAAGCATTAAAATGATGTATTTAAGTATTGCACTTTTATTATGTAATTAATGCTTTGTGTTTTGGTGACCAATTCACCTCAATCAGTTTAAAAACATGTTTTCAAGGGGACTGCTTTTTGATTATCTAACATTGATCATTTAAAGTTAAGTAAATTACTATAACCAAACTTTCTAACACGAATGATAATACCGTATTTAATTGGTTAACTGAATGTCATACCCAACGTTTTCAAATAGTTTAAAATGACATGCTGATTAATGCACTTTTTGTTCACTGTAAAGTGTAAATGCTTGAGAATAGACGTACAGAAAGCTTTACTACATTTTTAGCGACCGGTATATAGTGATCATGGTGTTTGTCCGTTCGTTATTCCGTCAGCCATAGGTTACAATCTTTGTGCTGACAACCCCTCCAAGACTACTTGGTGAAATCCAATGAAACTTTCACAAAATGTTCAGTAAACCATTGTGCACCATGTATTTAAAATTTAGATTTGATCTTTTTTTTTTTTTTTTTTTTTTTTTTTTNGGGGGGGGGGGGGGGGTATGATATACGTGAGCTTTGCTCAAATTTATCTAGTTCTACATATATTTAATTATGTTTTATTCTTCAAGTACTCAGCTTATTTATCTATGGTCTCTTATCGGTGTTTTAGAATTATATTGAATTCGTTTTGATCGTTCTTATGTCTTGCCGTTTCTCGTTCAAATTGAGGCAACCATTTATCACAGTTCAGCACACAATTTTCCTATTTAGGTTCAGATAAACAAATACTGAATATATATCAGAATTCTATTTTATAAAAATTATTCAAAAGATACTGACTTTTGCGAACTTAAACAATAAATATTTCCATGAGAAAGGTCTGTCCTTATTGACCTTGCAAGTTGACATATTTCATTCAAACTTCGGAACATTCGCACCTAAATTTGTTTTTTTTTATTTGCAAAGCAGTTGTTCATAAAAAGTTTTTCAACATTTGATGTTTTTTCTTGATATTAAATTTATAATTCACATCGAAAATTTTATTTTTAATCTTGAGATGATGGATTACCTACACTAATGAAATGAGTTTCATACAATTACACCTAACTAGTATTATTATTCGTAAACCTTTGAAGAGTTATTTTTGGAAAAATTAAGGTTTGAACGCTTTGTGTTAATTGCTTTTATTAAATCATGTTGCACGTAGTTCTTCTTGTTCAATACGACCTTTGCTTATTATTATTTAATTATTCAGCGACTAATATCTTTAATAATTTCGAGACGAATCCGTCAAACTCATGTTGAGCAGAACCGAGTTATTAATAATCTCCAATTGAAAATTAAAAACATCTTCAGGCTTTAAATCAAATTGTGTGCTATATTTGTTTTTAATTATACTCAGAAAACTATAAGACTGAAAGAGATAAATTTGAAAGATTTTTTTAATGATGACGGATATCCAATGACGATCTTATTTAGACTTGAAGGCTACAATATATAATATGAGATGATTCGATTTTTTATCAATTCATCCGTCTTTACCCTCCTTCAGATATTTACTTAGTTGAACTATATTTTATCAGAAATAATGACATTTCGAGGTTTTTTTCTTTTTTCGATTTGTTTTGATTTTAGATGCCCTGAACAGACGTACGTTGTTGAAATGTCACAGTAATTTCGGTATTTTATGTTCAGCCGTTTTTACGTTCTTTCCTTCAGAAATTCTATTGCCGTCACAACGACATCATAGATAGATATCAAATGTCGATGTGACAAATAAAAACTGTCATTTTCAGCTAGATTCACTGCTTCGCGGATTTGACATTACCGATTCTGACTTTATCCTGGATTAACGCACTGCCAGTATGAAGGGTGCTGTATACAAAGCAGGACATGCTTACCCTTCCGGAGCACCTGATGTCACTCTTTTTGAGAGTTTACACTGTTAGTACTCTAGTTTTTATTGTGTATTTGTAGTATTTGTGTTTTGTGGCTGTGTAGCGCCTTCTGATGTACTTGATTTTACCTGATCTCTGGACTTTAATTTATGTTATCTTGTTCTTTGTTCCTTCGGTATTCTACAGCCGTTGTTTTACAATATTGCATACAGTCATAATAATTTTAAACATTGGTCAACGTCATGAACAAAAGATTATTTATTTCCCGATAAACGCTTTTGCCCATTCATACGCTTCGAGGTTAAATAGTGCAATACATTATGACGTCAAATTCAGTGACAATATTGTTTTAAGATTACATATGGCAAAATGAGGGTTACTTTTTTATGCAAATTTATGAATATGCATAGGCAGTTATACCACGTGAGCATAGAGAAGTGCCTGAATCCACTTTTTCAATTACCAGCGTTATACGGATAATATCATCTTTTTCACCGTATTCGACTCTAAATTTACCTACACAAATAAAGTTTCCGGCGCGAATTTCATGAAATAAATGTGAAATCTGTGTAATTGTTGAAAAATTGGGACAGTTTCATAAGGTCCTTATCAAAAACAAAACATGCATTTTTTAACATTCGTGGGAACCTTTATTTCATTTCTGTTGATGTAAGTAGGTATATCACTGAATTATTATTGTTAAACACTCGCATATTCTTTCATGAAAAGCTGTTTACATCTTGAGATTACTTGACAATTTCAATTTCAAATCACAGAAAATCGACATCTTGCAATATCTTGACAAAGACAATACTACACAATTCGCTTCAAATATTATTTCCTTCTGGGAACCTTGAATTTTTAAGATATTTTATTCATTTGAATTTGTGGTGAAGGAGGGAAACGTAATGTAAAATGTAAAACTGACATTTGTATAAAATGTCCGGGCCCTTCATGAAAATGTTTCATTTCTTTTCACAATATATTTGATATTTTGACGCCATTTTGTCTAAAAATGGCGATATATGCAAATGAGCAAAACGGTAAGATTTTGCCATATGAAAGGATTGGAAGAAATAAAGGAGTTTATGGATGTGTAAACGTGGCTTTTCTTTCACAAACTTACCATTAATTCCTTCGGACTTTGATAAACGACTCCAAAAATTACTTTTATTCCTATAATATACATGCACTTGTTTATGATGTTACAATCGCTGTTTTTGTTTTTTTTTCCCTTTTTCGCTCACCTGATCCAAAGGATCAGTGTGAGCTTTTGTCATCACTTGGCATCCGTCGTCCGTTGACTTTTGAAAATTTCATCTTTTCCCCTACAACCACTAGGGTTCTCGCCGAAATGACGTCGTAGGACAATTAATCAAGACGTCACATATATTATGACGTTGCATTTTACCCACTCAAAGGCATATGAGAGCATGCACAAAATTCAGGACCGCAGTTATCGTGAAAGGGTCTATAAAGGCGCCATAGAATGTTATCTTTCACATTGGTCTGGTATTATGTCCTCGGACAGTCGTACATTTGTATTGGGCCTCGCACAGCCGTATTTGGCCTCGGCGTTGCCTCGGCCCAATACGGCTGTCCTACGCTAAATACGACTGTCCTTGGACATAATACAGGACAAATGTGAAAAATCACATTCTATAACCCTATATTACTGTAATAATGACTTTCTAACGAGTCGCAAATATTTCTCAACCATGATAATGTTCTCGCTGATTACAACCTGGACGACAGGGTTGTAACTATTGACAATGCATATAAGTTATATAATTTGTTTGTATGAATCATTGACAGAAGTATAACAAAGTAATGCTTAATTTTATTGCAAGAAAATGTCCTTTCTTGTTCTCCTAATCATTGCATCTGTAGATATTTAATTTAGATTTCCAAACTTTGATTGCATTATCTTTGAAAAGAACGCAAACAGAATCAATTGTTATTTTCTTCTTGATCTTTGTTAAGTAGATAAATTCATAACAAGCTTTGATTTGCTGTTGGAACTATCACTATTTTTTATAACTTCATGGAATGATTGAGTAATCAAAAACATCACATTCTTATATAAAAAAAACGTGACCGTTCAAGCACTTTTTATTTGATGCATTACAAGGTGTTGATAAACCTGTAGAATATACACTCGAATAACATTATGCTGTCTCATAATTTACAAAATATCTCTATTACAATATTTTAGGTTCAGCCGAGCTGCATCAGTCACCTTATTCTGTTAATCAGTTGCATAACCGAAGTTCTGGAATAAGTTGTGGTCATCTCTTAGAAAGGAAGACATACGTAAAGGGACATAACTCCTAACAATCACTTGTACGTTTGTTTTAACTAATTTTATAATTATGTTCTAAGCTTCAAAAATCATAGATGAATATATATTTTAATTCTTTTTTCCACAAAAATACTCAAATGTATTGCAACTGCCAATTTTAAACGTCTTACTTGAATTCCGGTCAAGCAGATCTGGAACTTACTATGAGGGAGTGTTTGCTCCTTCTTGAAGCCCTCATTTTAACTTCAAGTTGAAGAACAACAATGAAAGTGTTGTTACATTTGCTTAATCTTACCAAGTATTTATGAGGATTTTCTCCCATGTGCGTTTACTCCATACCCATTATTTGTTCATTTAGGGCGGAGTTTGTCTCTCGTAAAAAAAAATCTTTCTGCTTGAGATATGTATGTCTTTATTTTTGCAGTTATGGTGTATTTGTTCATGTGAAATTCTAGTATGGACGCTATATCAAAATTTAACATTTGGCTTTCTTGTTTTGAAAACATTAAACAATTTTTGACACTGTACATATATTGCCAACATCTCCCGATTTCATTTGTGAAGTTTTTTCACAATCAACTCGATGAGTGACTTGTGATCGTTTATATTTTGTTTTGTCTATTGGTCCCTTTTTGGGCAAAAGATGACAGCGTTTGTAAGAGTAATTTGCCCGACATGTTATGTTTGTTGAGGATCCCGCATCCATGACCAAAAGTTAAGATGCATGGATGTGGCATTGTTCATCATTTAACAAGTGAATTCCGCTCTCAAGCAGGTGCTAGATGCGGTTTGAAACTAACTATGAGGTAGGACTGTATGCTCCTTGTTGAATGCTTCAAAGCGACTTCAAGATGAAGAACAACAATGAAAACCTTGTTCCATTTGCTCAATCTCAGCATGTTTTATAGGGATTATGTTCAATGTACATTTACTCCATATCCTTTTGTTTAATTACTGATTTAAGGAGTTATTTTTACTACCGTAGTATGGTAATGGGAATTGCCTTGAATGGAGACTTTGGGATTTTTTTTTTTTTGTATGTCAAAAATTGATAAAGTAGTAGCCGAGTTTCGGAATAAAAACAGGGTAATACTGTTATATCATGGAAAGTGTAATGAAGGGAAATGATAAACTAAATTCGCGCTGGCAGCGTTCTTTCTTGCTAAAGTTGAACGAAACGAACAATCCTTTTGCAAGATCTTGTATACAATATTCAAATTTCTGTTCAAATGGGTTCATAAACATCTGTGGCATTGGTCAAAATATAATCAGTTTTAAACTATTAAGTTCTACACTTATGGCCATGTTTGTTTGCAAATCTTAAAATAAAAACGAAATCCTTAATAAGGACGTCACATACTTAATTTTACTTCAGTTTGGTTCAATTTCATCCTGTACTTCCAGGGGCTATGACCAAATTATATTCAATGTTAATTACCGTACTCTACTATTCAAATGACTATTGCGCACTAAAAGTATGGTCCATGTAAGCAAAACATATTTCTAAAAGAGCTTTTGCATCAAAAGTGCGAGTGTAAAACAAATTGTTTCATAATTCATATCATACAGCACAACCTAAACATGCTCAAAGCGTTAAGAGTGAGTTACTGTGAAAGTACTATTCTTCGATGGAATCCAATTTTCGTGGATTTCGTGGTTCACGTAAACCACGAAATCAAGTTCCCAACGAAATGCATTTTTTTCAGTAGGGTTTTACTAATAAATTGAATTCGAAACGACGAATTTAAGTACTCATGAAATAGTGATAATTTTGAAAACCACGAAAATTGATGTCCACGAATAAAAATACTTCCACGGTATTTTAGGAGTGTACAATGTCGTTACATTTTGAGACAAAATATAAAGTTGAAAATGTCAGCAGTATTCTAATTCCAATTTTCTACCAACTTAAAATAGATATTTAGACCTCAGCAATAACACTTCGAATCATAAATTTTGCATGTAATTTTCTCTCTTTAAAATCAAAGGCATTAAAAATGTCAGATTATTTTAAATTCTGTTTCTATCGCAAATACAGTGATCAAAAGATTTAATTTCATCTTTTGAACATAAGGAAATGTCTGACGTATCTTATAACAATGATTGGATTGATGTAATAACTTAAATCTTCAACATCAAATTATTTCAGGATCAAATCATAACAATAGGTTTGTGATAATCAGTGTTTATTGGAGTGGAATTTTCTTTACTTTTATTGCAGTTATTATGATTAAGTGCTACGAGGAATAATTAATATTAACGTCCGAAATATATTTAGGCGTTTTAGTGTATGTTTGTTTGTCATACTGTAGTACGTCTTTTTGTATTATTTTGGGATTACGGCTCTCCATATTATTTAATTCCAATTATGCTGATGCTGAGAGGTTATTTCTTGAAACATGTGTCCATAAAAAAAATTATTTGCTACCAATTATGCTGATGGTGAGGTTATTTTTTGACACACATGTCCATCGAAAAAACAGACAAAACAAAACAAAAAGCTACTGTTTATTTTTTGGGTATTAGAGTATATGTTTTTCATCATTTTCAGTCAACCTTTGTTTTTTTCTTGTTTCCGAAGCACAATTGCTCATATGAAATACCGTCATGTACTGTGAACAAACAAATTTTAGTTCGCCTATTGATTTTCCTCAACAACTTCAAAGACTAATTTGTGCGATTTTTTTGTTTTGTTTGTTGTTGCTGTCTTTGTTTTGCCGATTTTTGGCAACGAGTTTTGATTGCCACCCGAAAAGGGGAGAAGTGGGTAGGGGCACGAATCAGTTTGTCTTTAAAACGACTACCAGTGAGATGGTCTCCTTAGAAAAATATAGAAAGGAAATTTTTACTTCATGAACGTTTTCCTCAGTTTACAATGGTTTGTGGTAAGACTTTTTGTATTATGGCCAAACTATCCCGCGTAGACAGAGCATTCCCCTATCCATCACCAGGGGACCCACACTGCATCTGGATCCCCTACAACCCGATTTAAGTGCCGGGCATGAAAATTCTGGAAATAAAGTCAAACTCATTTCTGGAAAAAATCAACCTTATCTTCTTGTTATTTGATGAACAGAAATGATGTGTTTCTATTATTAGTACCATGTCCTTGTTTAAGTAGCTTATCTTCGCGTATCAAAGTTCTTGCAAGGAAGTCACTGTACTTCCCCAAGGCCCTTGAAGATCGAATGAGTTTCGAGATGCCGGAAATGTTGGAACAAGGAAATAAAGTGAAGTGATCGCAATACAACTTAGTTTGTAGGCTTGTTTGTCAATTTCGTAGATGAAGGTCAAGACCATCTTCGCGAGGCAATGGTTACGATCCGCCTACTCCTCTTCATGGCTCGCGAAGATGGGTCAAGACATGATACAGATGTTTACAAAAGTTTATTCAATTTCGAGCTCCCTTTGAAGAAAATTCACCAAAGCGGGGTAATTTTAGTGGCAAAATATCATTTATATAACGGAAGCTGACATCAACCTTGTTTTGGAGGTCTTCGATGCATTCAGCCTAATAAGAAGGAGACACGGATCGGCTCAAACAGTTTATGCCTCTTTGGAATTTCAATAGTCTGCTGAAAAATAACGTCCTCAAAAACTGGAGAAAAAAATCGATCAGAGAGCTTTGTTTATATCAACGGCTAAACGGTTCTTCAAATAAAGCAATGAGGGATTTGTTCAGTACAAATGTTCGTATTTAATGGTGGTTTAACAAGATTACCGAACCGAATTGTCAAACACCATAGTCGAAGAGGGAAATAGGAAATGCAAGTGCAAAATTTTGTAGACAAAATATGTGGATAAACGCAACGATCCAACTGTTTTCTTTTCCAACAGAATGTATCTGAAGTAGATTGATAACAGAATGTATCCAAAAGCGGGTTTATACTATGATGTAACAAAAAGCTGATTGACAACAGGGAACATTCAAAAGCAGATTAATAACAGAAGGTATCCAAAAGCGGGATGATAACAGGATGTATCTAAAATCGGGTTTAGAACAGAGTGTATCCTTAAGCGGATTGATAACATGATGTATCCAAAAGCGGATTGATTACAGAATGTATCAAAAAGCGGATTGATAACAGAATGTATCCAAAAGCGGATTAATTATAGAATGTATCAAAAAGCGGATTGATAATAGGATGTATTCAAAAGCGGATGGATTACAGAATGTATCCAAAAGTGGATTGATAATACTATGTATCCAAAAGCAGATTGATAACAGGAAGTATCCGAACGCGGATTCATAACAGGATGTATCCAAAAGCGGATTAATAACATTACGTATCCAAAATTGATAACAGGATGTATCCATAAGTGGATTAAAAACAAATGTATCCATAAGTGGATTAATAACAAATGTATCCAAAAGCAGATTGATAACAGATTGTAACAAAAGCTGATTGACAACAGGATGTATCAGAAAATGTATATTTTAACGGAAAGAAGCCTGCTTTGTTTCGCGTCAATTGGTGTACCAGCCCGAGGACATATTATCAGCCAAAAGCACGACAGGCCCAAGAAAGAATAATGTTGAAAGGTTTATACAGTATGTAGTAATGATTCATTCATGTTTGGGATTTTTTTTATCCTAAATGGTGAATGAATGGGTATGGAGTAAATGCAAATGAGACGAAGTCTATGCAAATACATGGTAAAACACAAGCAAAACATTTATCAAAATGCAACCACAGCTTTTTGTTTTTCAGCCTAAAAAATCCAAATTTTAAATGAAAATATTCATTGAAAGTTATATAACTATAAGAATGACTTTTCGCAGTTATCTCCAGAGATTGATTGATTGATTGATTATTAAGAATTTTACCTCGAGCAGTATTTCAGCTATATCAAGATAAGAAATCATGCAATTCAAAACATTATCAGTAAACATTAAAGATATTCAGGTGGATGGGATAACTTGGGTAACAAGTGTATTTTTAAATGAAATAATGGGAAGGGGGCAGGACATTTAGTTTTCTTTACGACTCCCCTCCCCACAGCGAGTCTGCTCGTGTACGAAATATGGCAGGGTTTATTATAATGCACGGGGTGGGGCATAATTTCTCCACATGTCCTAACCTTCTCAAGGAATTTTAACAAAACTAAACAGGATTAATGCATTTTCATTTGTGTACTTTCAAAATGTTATTATGACATTATGACCACTTGTGCCCACGTCTGAAGATTTTATTATGCCAAGTTTTCTTACTTTTGAATCGATAAGTGCCCCGTGGTTGTTTTAGTGTTGCTATTGTCTTCTGTTAGTCTCTTTGTCAGGCAAAAGATGACAGCGATTGTATGACCACTTTGCCAGTTTACTTTATATTTGTTGGAACCCCGCATTAACGGATAATGTAGAGCATGGATGTAGCGTTGCTCGATAATTCCGCTCAAACATGTGCTATGGCCTATGTGCCTTAATGAACTTATTGTGAGGTATGGGCAGAGATCGTTGTTGAACGCCTCGTGGTTACTTCAAGATGATGAACAACAATAATAGCGTTGTTCCATTACTGTATTACGATGTTTTTGTATATTTATTCTATATCTCTTTATTGTTTATCATGGAAAATTCTGTATAAAAATTGCTTATTTTGACCTGATCCCGTATAAATAATGAAATATATCGCCCAACAACATTTAGTTCAACATTGGACTCTTTGTTAAACACTTCATTTTTATCATCTGTGCTGGATCTATTGGAACAAATTCAACAAAAATGATATGGATTAATGTATGGAAGGCAATTTACAAAATGTGTACATTTCATTTGGCTCAATACAAAATATGGCCGTCAGCGAGCAACATAGTTTAAATTTGCACTCTATGAGAAAATCAAATTTCAGTAATGTCCTCTGACACTTCAAAAGCAAATTCAATAAAGATAAATGTCGGAAAAAATACTTTACTAACATGACACATTTCATTTGGGTCTGGTCGTCAGTGACGACCATATACTGACACTGAACAATAACTAAGAAATGTTAGGAAATGGCTAGTACAAAAAAAGAGCACATCATTGGAAAATAAAAACAAAGATTAAATAAAATGTTAGTAGAATATAAGTGTTCAAGCAAAATTATGTAATGACAATCGTATATTGGGGAGAATTTCTTTGTCTAGATTACTCCGTCGTCTTTAAAACACACTGAAGGAAATGATCGGAAGTACTCATAACCAATCAAATACGGATATTTTCATATGAGGCAGAATGAATGTAATTATTACATGTAATATATGAAATATACAGTAAATACACCCTTTGGTGCCCGATATCTCTGAACATATACCCAGATAAAGTCAAAAGTTTACATTGATTTATTTTTATTTATTTATATTTATTTATTTGATTTATTTTGCATTAACAAAAGGACAAACAAAAAAGGGCATGGTTTTTTAGGAAAAAAAAATGCGGCCCATATTTTTGCCATAAAAATTATCTTACAAGCACCTTGGTTGTAAGATATAATTTGTCACACAATCTGCACATTAGAAAAAAGCCTGACTCAAGAAAATTTCCTAGCGTAGTGCATATTGAAAATAGGAAAACCCTAATGGGTCCGTGCGTTATTGACATCTTTTTTTTTTGTTTGAAAAAAAAATACCATCAGCTTCGGTGCCATTCTAATGTTTTGGGTCAAATTTGTATTTGCTTTTTTTCGGCTGCAGGAGATTCACGTCTTATATAAAAAAAAAATCTTGAAACACCTAGCTGTGATCGTTCAAACGGTACACCAGATATAAAGAAATAACCGAGGAAACAAATCAAGAAATTTTGGGAAAAAATCATGAAATATCTATATGTTTTTATAGTAGTATATCATTTCAAACTACCAATGTAACAAAGATTCGACACAAGTAAAGACTATAACGTAGGGTAATGTTTGTAAAACCAGAGTAGTCCCAGGTAAACTTACCCCTTAACATGTGCCCCTGAATTTTTCATAGGTATAAATGAATGTACAGGTAAGGAGTCGAACATTTGATTTGAGAGCTTGGGCGATATTGCCTACAAAAAATATTTATTTTCATAAAAATATCGAACAAATTATTTATTTTCACTTTGTGTCACCTCAAATTATTTATTTGCATTCGCAACAAAAAATTTATTCTTCAAATCAAAATTAGTAATTTTCATGACAAGTAGGAAGATTACATTATTTATTTACAAAATCCCCCAAGACACCCCCCCCCCCCCCAAATCAAATGCGTGATAACGTGTATTAACGCGTTAAAATGCAAAACAAATTAAAATTTTAAAACGTTTGTTTATACCTCCATCGACAGGAATGGCTACTCGTACTTATGTTAAAAAATCCTAATATTTACACTTACCAACTGGTTCTTTTCCCTTTCTCATTTCATAGTATACTCTATCTTTTCACGTTGACTTGCTTTCGACTGTGAATTAATGGAATCGGTTATTTTGAATTAAAAACGTCCTCCTGAGCAATAGACAAGCAATAATATTGTTGATTACTTTATTATAAAATGGAAAATGGGAAATGAGAATAAGTAACTGTTACTTATTCCTTATAGGGTCTGTAAGTCTCGTCATGTGACACCGAGAAATCACGATAAAATCGTAATTTGAAATCATTTCGCGCCAAAATATGACGTTTTAAGGATTATGACGTTCAAAGTTTTTGTTTGAAACGTCATATATTTTTGTTAAAAATGCAACTTCCGGGTACAACTTATGTGCCCGGAAGTTTCAAAATTGGACGAGACTTACAGACCCTATTTCAAATAAGGAATAGGGAATAGGGAATAAGTAACTAACTTAATGCTCCTGTGATGTAGCTAAAGGTTATGATTTGAAAACAGCCTATTGCAGGTAATAACCGGTAATTATTTGGAATAGTTTGATTAGTTTAGAGTGGCATTGAATTAGTTTAAATTAGTTAATAGTGCAATTCACATCTTTAAATGATATTGTTGTTATTATATCCATAGCTGGTGGGTCCTAAAATCAGTGATTTGAGTTTTTTTTTAGTTTTATTTTCATGGACAAATACATGTCAGTAGTGGATTGTTTGGGTAAAATTCAAAACATTGCTTTTATGAAAAGTAAAAAAATCGTTTTTTAATGGTTCTAAATCAAATGAATGCATAGTAAAATAGTTTTATTTGAGTGTAACATATAATTTGCAATATCTTCGAATTTAAGAAAGTCTTGTTCAATCTTGGAACACCTCCGAGGTATAATATAACACAACTTTAAGAACACACGGATACAAAGTTAATAAAAAAGACAATTGTTAATTGGAACTGACATCAAAAATATCAGACATCATGGAGGTTTGTGTACCCATAAACCGGTTAAACCCTACCGCTGCCTTTTTCTAGTGCCAGAACCAAGTCCGACTGTCCCGGGTTTCTATCGTTGTTTACGTTTGTCTTTTGTCTTATACGTGATTTTTCCTGTGTAGTTCCCTGGCAGATTGTGGCATGTAATTATAAATTTCAGCCACGTTAGGTGTTTCCTGTTATCCATTTTTTTACATGAAGGTGACACAAGTACAATTTAGTGATGTAATGTATCAAAGCACCGATCTTTATTTGATAAATCCCTGAGAAGGTACAGTTGAAATATTTAATGCAAATTGACAATAAAAATTAAATTGATATTATTGGGCAAGGCAACGAGAAAAAACATAAAAGGTGAATATCAAAGCGTAAGAATGTCAATAAGCTTATGAGTGATCTCAGTAAAACAGCTATAACGAAAGCATATTGGTTTAAAATATATTAATTACTTATATTTATAAATGCTTATGATCTTATGTCCTTGTATGTCAAATATACGGTATATAGGTATATAGAATTTAAACATACATTTTGAATTCTTTCAGCTTTATGTTACAGGATGAAATAAATGGTGCACTTGTTTGAACATTAATTTTGATATATCAGAGTTTTTTGAGACCAAAATTGATTATTAGAATTATTCTTGAATGTTTTAATAGGGGTTGTAATATGCAATTAATTCTTTTTTTTTGCTGTGGTCATGTTTATTTATTACCTCTTTGGAGACGTTAAAAGTATGCTAAAAAGTTGATATGATATAAAGGAGATGAATATCTCTCGGACAATACATGACCTTGTTAGATGTTAAACTTAAGATAAATTGTCCAGACATATTTAGAAAAAGGAAAGTATTAAAATAGTTAATTGACGGTTTCTCTCCAATGAAGAGACAGAAGTTGTCGAAATGCGCATATGCAGGAATTCAATTTACAGCTCCTGTGGTACTTTGTTATTTATTCCCACTGGGTCTTCTTGGAATACTTTTAGTTCTTGGTGGTATTCAGCAACCCAGTATTTAGGTGCAGGTCCTTAAACTAATTTAATTTGTAATCTTTGTTCTCTTTCAGATTTATTACTTATTTCGGTATGAGGATTTACAAATCCTTTTATTTAATTTGCACTGAAGTGACATAAGTTGTCGAAATGCGCATATGCAGGAATTTAGTTTACAGTAACTTCGGTACATTATTATTTATTACCACTGGGCCGATGCCTCTGCTGTTGGACTGTTAGTACCCGAGGGTATTCACCGACCCACTATCCATTACCTAGTGCTGGCCCGAAAACCTATTTCATTTGGAAGGTTGCAATATCTTAATTTCAGCAAATTGTGTTTAAAACTAAGAAGTATCTCCCTCTTACATAGCTCTGTCCTTGGAAGATTTTGATTTTACTTTTTATATCCTTTTGAAAATTGTATTTATCAGTTTCTTTACATATTTAGGTATATGGATTTCCAAATGTTTTGCTTTAATCTGACTGAGAGACATAACTTGTCTAACTGTGCATCTGTAAAAATAAATTAACAGTAACTTTGGTATTTCATTATTTGATATCTCAGACTTACTTTGAAACCAAATTTAGCTGAATAGAATATTTTTCGTTGAATATTAATCAAAAGGGTTGTCATATTCAATTAGTTCATATTTTATGCTGTGATCATGTTTATTCATAGAGAGGATATTCCCAAATTTGAAAACTCTTTTTGGAGATATGCTGAAAAGTTGCTATGATATTAAACAGATATTTACCTTTCGGAAAATATATGGCTTTGTAAAGGTTAAACTTGTGATAAATTTACCAGACAGATGTAAAAATAAGGGATACAGTTTGCACAGAGTTAATGGAATTAATTGATGGTTTCTTACTCATGCATGTGATATTTCCAGTATACTGGAAGGAATCAGGTGACATTCTTAAAAATACACAAAAGCTGAACGAGACAAGACTTTCTGGCATCGTTTGTTTGAGAAATCAAACGAATTATGAAATATTTCCCGGCACCTGAATCGGTTATCAGGGGCTCTGGCTACAGAGCTGCCGGGCACGGTCCATCGTTGGTGGATAGGGGAATGCTCTGGCAATGCGGGCCGGCCAGGTCATAATACGGAAAGCCTGACCGCGAACCATTGAAGCTAAACTGTGTGGAGAAACGTCACGCTCCATGCAGTATAAAGACCCCTTCTCTATTGTCTAAAGAGAGCACAGTTACTGGGACTCGTATAGAAGGCTTGATTTCCTACCACAACCCATTTCTCCCATTTTCCAGTGGCAATCAACACACGTTCTCCCGGTTGTCCCTTCCATCTTTTCTTCTGTCTTTTCTTTCTTGTATTTTTGAAATTATTTACTTGTTCTCGTCCTGATATAGCTGAAATATTGCTCACTGGACGTTAAATCAACCAATCTTTCAATCAAAACATTTATGAATTCGAGTACATACTTCTTTTCATAAATCATTCCATCTACAGAATATTTTCAAAAGATCATTTTTAATTATTTTTTTTATTTTTTATTATCTTGAAAATTTTTTCATCCTTGTATTAATGTAAAGGAAAAATCTTTGAACCCATGTAAAACCGTATTTTCCTATTTGTCTAATTTTTTTTGTAATCTGTTTTGCATCAGGAAATATATATTTTTGTATATTGTATATTTCTCTTATGTAAGAACTTAAATTTTAAGGATTATGTTGCTGAATCTGCGACGTATTCTATTACAATATAAAAATGAGTGTCGCAACAGTCTATTTGTGCATTGGTGTTCGTTCTGTATATTTTGTGTACTTTTTTCTATTTAAATAATTTCGGTCGGTGTGTGCTTGGGTTTCCAATATTTAAAAAAAAATTTCTAGACTTAAAATGCAATTTATATACAATGTTTTAGTATCTTACGTAAATAGAATTACATTGAGCATCATATTGTATATTGGCTTTCAAATACAAATTATCATTTTTGTGTGTGTTTTTTTTAAAAATTTATTACCACCCTTTTTATACATCTTTTAAAAAAAACGGCAATAAAATACATAAGGAACAATTGAGCGGAATTTACAAAAATCGAAGTACAAAGGCATGGCCAAAACGAGAACACAGAAAACAATGATGCCGGACACAGAAAACAATGACGTTAGACAGACACAAAGCACAGAAATAGAAATTACAACATTCAAAACAAAGGCACCCACAGAATGAACTCCAGTGAAACAAAGAGTGACATCAGGTGCTCCGGAAGGGCAAGCATGTCCCGCTCTGCCAACAGCACCTGTCAGACTGTGAGTTAATCTAGGAAAATGTCAAAATCGGTAGTCAAATCCGGGAAGGCGTGAATCTAGATGAAAATGTCAGCGGAAGTTGCAATTGTTTTAGTGTAGGAATATGAGACAAGCGGAACTGATTGATCTTCAAATCACTAGGTGATATATATGCAACATTTTGCATTTGCGCCAGTTTGCATTTCATTTGCGGGGATTTTTTTTTCTTTTATTTGCTCCGAATCTATACTAGTTAATTTTAGATAAATTATTATTTTAATGTAAATTACAGGTAAATACTCTATTTTTTCAAAATCCATTTCTGAAATTAAAAAAATGTCGCTAAAAGCTCTTCTGTGACTGGAAATAAAATGCGCAGTTTGAAAATAATGTAATGAAAATATAAATCCGACTTTTCCTGCTAAGTCCATATTTATACCACAAAACTAGTCACTCTATCTTTACGTACATCGGCAGAGGTTCGGTAGAGCTCTATACTTTACATTTTAAAGCCATGTTAAACCAATATCGTCAAGGAATTGCTGAAAAGCTCGACGCTGATTTTTTTATTTCCTTATTTTCATTCTCAGTTTTTCTGCTTGAATTCATAACTTTAATCTTGAAATTTTTTGAACTTTTGCCATAAGAAATATGTAAACGAAATTACAAAATACAGTTCATTTTAAATATCGCATTGATAATCTTTCGTTATTTCAAAACCGTTTGTTTCCAGATTTATATATACACCTTCATTAATGCATATTACATGTAATTATTACAAAAAGTCGACAGAAATGAAAAATTGGCGCAAATGTCATACAATCAATATATATTTTAGTTCAAAAGTTATTTTGTATTTTCATTTAAAAAATAAGAGTTATTTAAGTAGATATACTGTGAAACACTGATTTTTCGTCGAGATCCAATTTCATAAAAAAATTATTTGATAAATCCACGAAATTAAGAATCCGTTGGAAATAACCATCTGCATCAAGTGAAAACGGAGAGAGAAAAATATATACCATGTATACCAGCGAAAAAGTGTTTTCCAGTTAAAGTATCCTTCAATAAAAAAAATCCAAGACTTGGAATCTTTTTATAATAAGTTCTGTTATACCTCTTCTTATGGCTTAGTTATGTCACCCCAGACTTTGTCGGGGTGACATGTTGTTATTCTACGTTTCTTCTGATTATTATTATTCTTATTATTATTTTTCTTATTCTTCCAATAATTCTTGTCCGAGCGATTATTCGGAAGTGGCTTAACAAAATGATTTCAAACTTGGTACAAAGTTGGATCACCATCTGAAGTTGTATGCTGTGCGTTTAAAATTTTCAAATGGCCGCCATTTCCAAGATGGCTGCCAAAATACGTCAAAATTTCAACATTGTCGGAATTCAACGAAAATTGATTTCTAGGTAGATTTTGAGGCTGCGAACAAGATGGAATCATCGAATTAGTTGTCTGGGGTGACATCAGCTATTGCTTGCAATTGCAAATCTAGTTATTATTGTTTTTCAAACTGTGTATGGTGAATATGACTTTGATTCATGTTCTATTTCTCATTGTTTTTAGATATTTAGCACTAATTAACCTTAAAGTTATTACTTATCTCTGGTATTCGCTTGGGCACCTCCAATCGTTCTTCGATATTAGTACTACCAATTATTCTTAATTTTTCAATAATTAACAGTTCAATGTGAAAAGATCAAAAGCCTAATCAACGTTGATAAAAAAAAATCCAAATCACGTTCCGATTAATTATCTTGCTTTTTGAAAATTAAAATTTCGCACTAAAAGAAATACATCTTTTTTGCAAGATGTGATATCAACAAGTAAATGAATTTTTAATTCAATGATAGTGGGTTTTACCAAATCAACAAAAATCAATGAAATACAAAAGAGGCTTCAGTTTACAGAATATTTCTCAGTATTCTTGATTCATAGTTTTTGTTCAGATCAACAGCAAATTTCATCATTATTAATTCTAAAGTCGGTCACGATGAGATGAGTCCATTTCTTTGTCAGCAGAAACAGGTCATCGGTACAGTCTACTAAACACAAGAGTGTATTTTTTCATGTGAATGCTAAATCACTATGCAGACAAATCTAGCTTTTCTATTCAGAAACAAATGGTTAAACGAATGTATTAACTGGTGTAACGAACTATAGTGTCAGGACTGGGGTAACGGACTCAATTGTCTGGAGGCTAAAAAAACAAAGAAGATGCAAAACCACTAAAAAAATAATAGACAAAGGGCCTTAATGAACAGATATATCATGATAAGGAGGAGTATTTGCAAAAAATACAAGTCGCGGGGAGGTAAAATTTCCCGAGCCTGAAAGGGGAGGGAAATTTAGTCTCAAGACTTGTATTTTTGGCAAATACCCCCGACGTTCATGATATATCTGTTTAATTACACCGAATGTCTCTATCATGAAAACGCACAGATGACTCCGGGACAAATACCACGGCAAGCGTCAAAGTGATAGGGGTATTTGCCAAAAAATACCACGGCTATTACCCAATCAGAATGCAGCTTACTTACATAAGGTGTAATTAAGCTGTCAATACCATGGCTAAAAATGACTTTCCTGGAAATTAAATTAATATGAGGAAGGCACTACCTTAAAAGCGAGCGAAGAAGTTACGCCCACAAATAAATCGGTACCTCTCAGTAAGGGGGGGACTGATATTTTCATAAAAAATAGTCCCTGGAAAAAAGTTTCTCTCAGTTGAAAGATAACAGCACACAAAGCAGGAAAAATCGGCCTCTTTAAAATTCATTGCTAAATATTTTCACATCCCTTAATAGCCAAGGTCGAGAAAAATTGGTGGGATTTATAGAAAATTACCCAAACCGAGACTTCCTTTGAAGTAGGTGTGAGAGGTGTGTGCTGTCTACAACTGGAAAAAATCAATTTTGAGTTAATGTCACGATGTTTGCCAAAGTTTTCTACATTTTGGTGATTTCTTTTTCAAACTTCAAACCCAGAATCCCCTTCTGATGATATTATAGAATCTCAATGAAAGGTCCTTTTCCCGAAATCCTGTCAATTTTTCTTCTTTTTCCTCAGTGTTTCCTGAGCGTGAAAATATTTTACAAAGAATCTGAAAGAGGCCACCTTTTTCCGTTTCCGTGACAGCTGGCTTTTTTTTTCTTTTCAGTTGTTCCCGCTTCACGCTCCAGTTCCTTTTCCGTTTTTACATACTCTTTTTGCTACAAACCCATTTTGCGCTTACTTTAAAAATGCTAATCACACTTCCCGCTTATACCCCATCGTGACCCACTATTATTTGACATGTGACAGCTGCACCCACATATCCACCTTTCAAAAAATGACCATTCTTGTCAATACTTCTTCTGAAATTTAAGAAGAATCCAGAAAGAGTTTACTATTCCTGGAATCCCCCTGGAACTGCAATAGTGCATGAGAAGTTGAGCAATGTTATATTTTAAGGTAGGTAGAATAAGACTCCAGAACTTTGGAAACATATAAAGGTAACCTCATGCAAGTAACTTATAACCAATAAGTGTAATGATTCAACAGAAGAGCAGAGACAAAATGTAAAATTACTTAGATTACATTCTATTAATAATTAATTTGATATTTAACGAAAGTGATTTACTGTAATGTGTACACCTGTGTTTTTGCAAAGCATTGTAAATTTCACAAAAGTGCCTTGCTTGGATAGGCATCATTTCATTGTAGACATATGATGGCTTTAAGTTGTTATTACTCCCCTTTGGGACGTTGTCTCTTTGACACATTCCCCCTCCGTTTCCCTTCTTTTATCTATGAAGACTTAAAGAGAAATAACTGCCAAGAAGATCAAATTGGTATTGTTTGCCTGTAGGATGATTGTACTTCTATATTTAGGAACCAACCATCAGACCTGGGGTCAATTACATGTCAAAGTAATTAATTACATTTCAATTACATGGAAAATTCTTCAATTAAATTACAATTACCATTACTTCATTTTTCAAATGTAATTAATTAAATTACAACTACATAAGAATGTAACTAATTACAATTAAATTAATTTTGCCTGACAAACTATTTATGTTATGCTGATAAAATGAACTCCAATTAAAGTTCGTGACATACAGTACATACAAGAAGTTTCAGAATATAGGTAACAGAAAAGATAAATGTCTTTTCAGATATCATAACATTTAGCAATAATGAGATTTGGTTTCCAATATGTCTTTTTTAATTGTTGTGGGATGAATCAGAAAGATGTAATTCAGAAGTTTAGTCATATGTTTACAAATTCATTGATGTATTGTGTGCATTTTTGTCACATGTACATTCACTCCATATCCTTTCATATTTTCTACATGTAAAGTGTATAAAATATTTTATCTGTACGCTACAGGTTGTAGTAATTCACCAAGTTATTATTGTCTCATAGTGACATTAAACGGTTTATTCTACCTATTCCAACATCTTGAAATCTTAACTGGGTAATACTTTAAGAAATTCTTACTGGAATTATTTCTTAAATATTTCAAATCTTTGGATTACATTAGTTAGTAAGGTGAGCTTTAAAGGTAGAATGTATGATTCCGAATGCCAATAGTGATGAAAATCATCTTTTTAAACCTGTTATCATCGAAAAATCCAGCAAGGTCTTCGGCTTGATTTGAACCCCTGCTGTATTCTCGTCTATGGCAACAATGCCTGCACTTTGTTCAGCGCCCTAGACCACTTAGGTCACACAGGCTATATAAACTAATTTGCTTGTTTTTTGTGTGAAAAAAAATTTAAAAATTATATATAAACTGAGTCATTTACTAGTAAGAGGGAAACTTTTAACTTCATAGTATATCAGTATAATACATATAATGTGACCTCAAAAACTGTTGGAAGTGTAAAAATTAATTATTACATTTTTAAACATTCTAGTGAAAAATATTTTATTTATTGTTAGGTATGTTTACCTGTCAAATTAATTTAGCACTGATTATTGTAACAACATTTTTGTGCTATAACAACATGTATTGTTCTTGCAATTTGAAAATGATGAAATATAGGTAGGAGACACTCATTTATTGCCTGAAGTTTTGTTATTAGTATGTTGATTTGAAAAAAAAATGTTAAAAGTGTCAAAATCAAATACAATAAATTAATGCCTTAGGCAGGGATAACCTTAAATGACAGATAAAGATATCTCTCATTTCATTTTGATATTTGTTTTTAATAAAAAAACACAATTAATTATATTGTTGTGAAATAAGTAAAATGATTTTCTTGTTTCACAATTTATTTAATTTAAAGTTCCATAGTGTCTAAATTGAAAAACATCTACAAGCAATTAAAATTCCTATTAAGCAATTTAAAATCTTATGAAGAAATTTAAAATGAAGGAAAAAAATTATGTTATGTTAGTCAGGTTATTACAATCATTCATTAACCAGAACTAATGTAACACCAGTTTATTTGATTTCAATGATATTGTAATTGAAATTAATTGAAATGTATTTCCAAATTACATTCAAAATATGCAATGTAATTCATTACTTTCAATTACAAGTAATTGAATTTTTCTTCAATTACACATTACTTCAAATTACTTTGAAAAATTGTAATTAATTACAGCTAATTACAATTACATTTTCAATTACCCCAGGTCTGCCAACCATTTAACTTGAAAAAGGGGGCCGGGTATGTTTTTATTCTCTGCAGAATTTTTTCACAAAAAAAAGTATTCTTTGACTCGTATCAACAAAATATTTTTGTTCAAAATTGGCATCATTTTTTTGGACAGAAAGCCTCCTTCAGAATATTCTGATTCATCAATTTTGCTGCCAAAATATTTTTTATTCACATAAAATCAACTTCCTGGAGATCATCGGGATGTTGTCTCCTTGACATTTACCCAATTTCCTGTCTTTTTCATATTTAACATATTTTTGGGGGGACCCATTGTCCATCCCCGTTTTTAATTTAAATGGTCGGTCCCTTAGCCGAAAAAAATCATGAAAAACACAATCAGGGTTTTCACAGAACTAGTATATGCTCAGTTTACTTGTATATTATTTGCTTTTATTGCATTATTCCTCTTCCCATTCCACAACTAGTTTTCTCAACTCCAGACATTATCGATTTCATCTGAAAGCTTGGGTAAAAGTGCTCCTTGCCCAATATAAAAATTCCCCACTTGTCAATCATATCAATGTACTTTGAGAAATGCAGAAACAATCGTTAATGACAAGTGGGGTAGATAGTCAGACAGTGCTAAGATGAGTATATTTCCCTGAACAAAGAAACATAACATTTAGTGTTATAAGACAAATGTGTTACTGTTATATTCCCCGTCTTGAGGGACTCACTGACGTCAGAGACAGTGCACAACTTTTTAATCTGACAAAGGCAAACTATGCATGTACGGTTAACACACTGATGCTTAGAGTTTGTGTGAACAATGTCACATTCCGTGTACCAAATGTCACGATTTATTAATGAATGTAATATCCACAAATTCATGAAATTATGAATAATTCGCTACACATTCTATCTTCTTATCGTCTGCTTACGTACCGGTATCAACAAACTGGTTTCCCAACTGGTTCCTGAGCACTGTTCTTCGTAGGGGAAGTTACAAAAAAAAAAGAATCAAGAATAATACTCCAATGAACCTTACTTGTATATTTTTATTAGATTTTTATAGAATTTTTTGAAACGTTGTTTCCGTTTATTGTTGAAGCAAATATAATTACGATCAGTTGAGATTTGATTTGATCACGTGACAATTAATCTCAACTTCAAACGGTTGTTATTAATTATTTAAACATAATGGTATTTTAAAAAGTATATGCATCGGTTGATTTCCTAATATAGCGGTAGGAGTTTAAGATTTGATATTTACCTAAAACTGTCCTATTTCCTAATTTCGGTTTCGAGAGTGTCAGAAAATTTTCTCATTTCCGGTAGCGAAAATTTCAAAGGACAATCACTCCTACCATAGGAGCGAGCTTCGCTCGCTTATTATCTTACACAGGCCTTAAAGGGTTGGGGGTAAATAGGATTCCTCTTGTTTGTCCATCTGTCCGTTATACTTTATTTTCGGAAGTTAACTCAAATTTGATTCGAACTAAGGTTTAACTATTGTTCGACAATGTTAGTACTCCTAAAATAAACATCAAGTTCAATTATCGCCATTATCGGAATTTTCGTCCAAAAGTTATCGTCCTTGAATCCCGCATTTTTTTTTATTTTTTGGTTTTCGGATAATAACTTGAGTTGCTGTAAAAGTTTAAGTATTTTGGAACTGTGTTACCAATTACATTTAATTTCCATTGTGATCTGAAACATGTTCGAGACTTCATTTTCTATAGAATAACACACATTTTTTATAGTGTTGAGTAGGAGGTTGTATTTAGCTCCTGAAATATGATGATTTCCATACTAAATAAATTTTCAAATGAATACCGAAGCAAGAACTTAAATCGTATATCCAGAATGCATGGCAATAAAAGGATTACATGCAGAGAATGTAAATGACGAAGACGAAACAAACAGTACATAACACAAACGCCAGAAAAAAATAACTCATTAACAGTGTGAACCCCTTAAAAACAGGAGTGTCATCAGGTGCTACTGAAGGGTAAGCATGACCTGCCTCAAATGTGACATCCGTCACACCGCGAGTGAAGTCTGGTGTAATGTCAAATTCGGTAAGTGTCAATCCAGTAATATCTCTGGGTCTATTCTCCATGCAATTGTGATACAGACACATTGTAACGATTCGTGATGACGACCATAATTAGAAAAATGAAAGGATATGGAGTGAATGTACATGTGACAAAACGCACACGATACATAGAAAAATCCAGTTTATCAAGGACAGGGCTTTTAATCCTGTCTACATCTTGATGTCACCTGAAGGTCTTCAACTAGAGTTGAACAATTCACCCCCTCAAGCGAGACCAAGAAGGCCCCTAGCGCGCACTTAAGCGGTAAAGCACATAAAACGTTTTGAGTGACAAATGTAACAGTGATTGAACATAACCCTAGAGCAGAGAACGGCAGTTTGGCAATAAAGAATCTAGACAGCAAGAAAAAATACTTGAACCAGATGATTTTTTTTTTTCGAAAACAATTACAGCCCCTTCCAAAAAAACAAAACAAAAAGCAGCAATGAGATAATGTATTCCCTTCGTAATCGGTTACTTTCATCTGTGAGAATTTCTATAAGCTACAAAATATCAGAAAAAATCAGTAGAAAAAAAATTAAGTTAATAGAAATCGTCTAATTGTTTCACAATCAAGAAAAAAAAAGACATATCGAAAAACAGTTTCTAAAATACATCTGATGTACATACTTTATTACTTTGTCTGTTTGTTCAGTGGTCGTTACTTTAAACTTATTTTATCGTTCAAAAGAATAACAATAGGATGAGACACAAGTTATACAACTTAAGAGTTGTCTTCTCCTAATACAACTTAGAGTTGTCTTCTCCTACGACAGTGGTCGTTACTGTATTTGTCATTGAATTAACTACTTACTGACATTTTCAAAACATTATTTTCTATTGTGCAGTCTTTTTTTGTGTCATACAAGCACCACGTTTTTTTTCAACTTAACACCTAATGTGCTTTTTTACAAAAACAGGGTAACAGTAAACACCTACAATGGCCGGGAACTACAATCACTATTTACAAGCGAAATGCACTAGAGAAACAATGAAAACAAGAGACAAACATAAATAGCGATAGGAACTCGGGATAGCCGGACTTGGTACCGGCACTAGCAAAAGCCAGCGGTAGGGTTATCTCTTATAAAGTAAGCCAAATCAACTTTTTGAAACATCATTCATATGAAAGAGTAATATTCAGTTACTCTGAGCCAAATGCAACAGGGAAAAGTGAAAGATGTAGATGTGATATTTTCTATATTTGAAAATGTTAATGTCAGTACTACACTATCTAAGCATTCTGCACCGAAGTTAGTGTTTATGATAGTAGCATTTAACTGACATACAAGGTTACCGGTTTCTTAGAAATTACAATATCTAGACATATTGCTGCAGTGATGGCATCGAATGGATGATTGATTTCTCAAAAGTCAATCAAGCACCCAACAAAAATCGAAGCAAAAAATTTTGCAATTTCAATTAAAAATATAATGCACCAAATGAAAATATGTCACAACCCATGCAAACCCTAGAACTGAGTTTTTGGATAAAGCTTCTAGACGAGTTGGGTCCAAACCCCCGAAATCTCCAATTTTTACAACAAATGTATTATTGGCAAAGCTGTTTAAAACTGATATAAGATTTAAGATTCAATTTTACTAAATATTCGGATGATAATTTCTCTTAACTGTCTTCGACCTTTCAATACAAATTGTTGTTGAGTTGCTTCCAGACACTACCGCAATGTAACGTGATGTTTGGTGCGAATTAAAACCGTTTAATCAATTATTTCTTTTGAAATGCCTGTAAAAGGTCGGGACCAAGTAAATGACTTTTTTTTCTTTGACTCGTGCTCTTGGAAATTTGGTTCGGTAGGTTTGTTCTATCCCCATTGACTATCTACTACAATAGGGTATCGTGTTTTTTATTGCTCTCCTTGAAATGAAAATTGAAAGTTCTTTTAATGTAAATATTTGTTTTTTGCATATGATTGACTGATTGTCCTTGGATTTTTATTGATGAAAAACTACATTTGCAAGAAAGATAAGTCAAACACATGATCAAGTGATGCAACATGCATGGACATACATGTACATTGCAGTGTTTTTTTCAAAAGTGCAAAAATGATGTTTGTCCCTAAATTTATTTTCGTTTGTGCTTTCATGCTCTCGGAGGTAATTGTTTTAAACTATCAGTTAAATGCACATATTTGATAAATGTTTCAAATTTAGAATACTGATTTTATAGTCGACCCTAGTTTTTACTTTAAAAATTAAAAATTACTAATGGTTTGACGGAACAATTAAAATCAATATCTAATCAAAATGTGTTTAAATATTTAATTATTTAAGCTTCCATATATCCAGGTGCAAACAGGAATTGCAATAATGGCGCTTTTCAACTAAAATAGAAACCAAATTCTCAATAAAAATCTGTGTTTATTTTACTCATGTCAAAGAATATTTTTGCAGTTGTGTAAACAATAAACTGATTGAACATTTAAAAGCTGTTCTTTTTGTATGTTGTTCTTTGTTTGTTATGAACTTGGTATTAAAATACGGCGTCCAAAATCCAGGTCTGTTTCACTGTTACATAATTTTTTGTACTGAAGTTGGGACAATATAGAAAAAATATTAAATATAAATAGTTTGTATTGAAATTTTTTTACATGTATATCAATTGAAAATAATAGATTTGGAAGACGATCGATAATTTAAGAAACATATACGGTGCTTGAACTTATTAAAAATGTAATTTGTTGCTAAATTCGGAAGTTCGAAAAAAGACATGTTCTAAACAGATAGTCACATGCATCATAATGAATAGAGAGACAAAAGATGATTGATGTAGCAGTTTGAAATTGGCGCATAAAATAAAGCTCTTGATAAAACATGTAGCAATTCGGAATTCGCGCATAAAATAAAGCTCTTGATAAAACATGTAGCCATTCGGAATTCGCGCATAAAATAAAGCTCTTGATAAAACATGTAGCAATTCGGAATTCGTGCATAAAATAAAGCTCTTGATAAAACATGTAGCAATTCGGAATTCGCGCATAAAATAAATCTCTTGATAAAACATGTAGCCATTCGGAATTCGCGCATAAAATAAAGCTCCTGATAAAACATGTAGCAATTCGGAATTCGCGCATAAAATAAAGCTCTTGATAAAACATGTAGCAATTCGGAATTCGCGCATAAAATAAAGCTCTTGATAAAACATGTAGCAATTCGGAATTCGCGCTTAAAATAAAGCTCTTGATAAAACATCTAGCGATTCGGAATTCGCGCATAAAATAAAGCTCTTGATAAAACATGTAGCAATTCGGAATTTGCGCATAAAATAAAGCTCTTGATAAAACATCTAGCGATTAGGAATTCGCGCATAAAATAAAGCTCTTGATAAAACGTGTAGCAATTCGGAATTCGCGCTTAAAAGATAAAACATGAAACAGGGAATGGGAAACTACGATGCATAATTAATTAATACTTTATACTGCCAGTGAGCATACTTTAAGCTATACTAGGATGAGAACAAGTCAATCAATAAAACGAAACACAAGTTGGGACAATCAGGACATCGAGTTTGATTGCCATTGGAAAAGTAGACAAATGGGTAGGGACAGGAAATTGGCTTTCTATAGCGCCTCACGAGGCTGTTCTTTTTCCGAAGTACACAAAAATAGTCTATATAAGTGATCTTTGTACTCATTACATATGGCTTTTCTACGCACAGTTTTTTCTACAATTTCGTATTTTTATCCGACTAACCCCTCCACTCTCACGAAGAGATGGAGCATTTGCTTCAACTATATGTTGACGCCCCCTGTCAGTTCTGTAGAGCCCCTGGAAACAATCCAGGTATCGATGTAGAACTAAGATAATTATGTTATTAAATATAGACAAAAATGAATTGACTATGCCAGTTTGGAAACGTCTTTAAACTGTCCAGAGTTCCTATCGTTGTTTACGTTTGTCTTTTGTTTTTATTGTGGTTTATTCTTTTGCAGTTCCTTTTTTTTGCCATTGTAGGTGTTTCCTGTTTTCTTTTTATTCTAATATAAGCATTTCAAACTTCCATGCATGTCAATAGACAATCCACAAACATTTAAAACATTTACGCTTGACATCCAGTTCAAACAATATGTAGATGATTGCAATATTTATTTCTTTAATGACTTTTATCTTTCGAAATATACCAACAGTAATAACAGTACCCAAGTCTTAGATTACAAAAGACTGGCTAGTTACAGATTTAAATATATTTTTAATGAAAGATGGTTATAAAACCTGACAAACGCTTCAAATGTTACATATGATATTTATGCAGCTTCTGGTCTTTATAAAAGATTTAGCTCAAAAGAGTTGCATAATTATAGTTTCATCATATGATCAAGTATGTGTTGTCGTTCATGATATCCTGTTCTTTTTTTCTACTACTTTGAAATCTGGTTTGTATGTTGGTTGTCTGGCTTATAATTTAAATTTATTGTCTATTTCGAATACCCATACACCCTGTCTTGATGAGTGTCCTGTGTTTGTCTTTATGTTGTTATCGTCCACTAGCTTGAGACACTAGTGCTTTTGTTGGGCAAAGGATGACAGTGATTGTAAGAGCACTTTGCCAGTTTAATTAATGTTTGCTGACAACCCCGCACCCATTAACAATGAAGACATGAATGTAGCGTTACTCGACAATTAGCAAAGAATTCCGCTCAAACCGGTGCTGGGGCCGTTTTGAACTTACTATGAGGTATATGAGCAAAGATCATTGTTGAAGGCCTCTTGGTGACTTCAAGATGAAGAACAACAATAAAAGCGTTGTTCCCTTGCTTGTTTTTACCATGTACTTGTAGAGACTTTGTCTCATGTGCATTTAATCCATATCCTTTCATTCACCATTGCTGTAGCTCATTGCTGGTCTGTGTGGTTGAAAGTTTGAAAATACCACTACATGAGGTATGTCTAAGTGTTCCATCCCACTTATGTATTTTGTACTGAATACTACGCCATTTGTAACGCTTTCGATTACCTTAATTTGTAATTTATTCTCTGTTGTTGGCTTCTACACAAATTTTTCCCCGTTCCATGCGTATGTAATGTCTGCCGATTTCCCGTTTCCAGTCTGATAGCTTTCTGTATTACAGCTATGTATTTACTTAACCATGCCTTTCCCTTGTCTTCTATTTTGTCTAAAATCCATAGGTTTATGTTTGAGAAAATTTATCAAAGTTTTTTGCCAAAATCTTAACATGTAAGAAATGTAATATATCTTTCTGTATTCTTCTTGTTGTATTTTGTATGCTGCATTTACTATGTTGTTGCGATAACAGGTGTACGTATTTCCATTTTCACTTTCTATTAATTCTCATTCTGTTGTGTTATCTATTGTCATCATGTTTACTTAAGGTAGATGGGTAGTCCAAAATTTTTTTTCCATAGATTTTCTTTCTTTTCTCAGGAAAGTTTCCTTATAATATTAGCATTGAAATAAAAAAATAAAAAAGGGGGGTCACCGTGCTTGTTTTTAAAATAACTGATATCAAAATAATCAAATATTTGTAATGAATATATAGGGAAAAACAGGTATTTGGTTGTTTTCTTTAAAACTATTCCATAGATTTCTTTCTATTTTACTTATATGTTAGTCCTTTGAATATACTTTCAAAACATGTAAAGAAAAATGGGGGTCACCGACTTTGTTTTCCATATAATTTGAAAAATGTGAATTTTCATAGTGATATCTATGTAAAATATTTTTATCAGATTATCTCCCTTTTTAAAAATATCCTCTTCCAAACCATTTAATTATCAAATTACCAAACTTTATACAATTAGTGAAATACATGTAAATTTAGGTGAATGAAGATCCTTTGCTTTTTGTGTCACTGATATAATATTTATTGATGCATTACAAATAAAAATATTTGCATATTTAAAAAGTAGATAATACCATAACAGTATAAATAACTAATTCAAAATGGCGGAAGACTACCGATCTACCTTAAGTTTGCACCGGTTTGTTTTTTCGTTTGGATTTTCTCAATGCATTTTAAAGTGACCTTCTTTTTCTACGTATTTGTAATTTTGTGTTATTGATCCTTTCATTACTTCTAAGTGTTGTTTTCATTATGTCATTTACTGTTTTTATTTTTTTATTTTTGTTTTTGTTTTGTTTTGTTTTTGTTTTTTCTTTCATCCAAAATTATGTACCCTGTTCCAAACTCAGATAGACCTGATAAAAGTCCCGTATAAGGTAGTGTCCATTGTTTACCACTTAGCGGTCTTCTAGTTCCGATTACGCAACTAATTAATATATCATTTTATTGTAATACGTAATATATTTTAGTAAATGAAAGTTTTTGGTCAAGTTTCATCCTGACTTGATGTTTGCAAATTTCATGGCTGTGGAAATTGTTGCATATTGATAATCAATTCATTTATGGCTATCTACTTTCAGGTTGGGTCATGAAATGTCATTCTGACCATATGCTTGCAGATTTCATGCCTACGGAAATAGTATGATCATTTATGGCTATTGCGATCAGGTTGGGTCATAGAATTGACATTTTGACCTTATGCTTACAGATAACAAAATACCTAAGTTATTCTTACCATCTAGGTTCTCTGTTGGTTGGTTGGTAGTAATGTTTTCAGCTATTCTTTTAAACAGTAACAAGCATAGATGTTGAAGAATTTCAAGGATATATACAAATGTCTTATTCATTTTATATTACCTACTTACCTATGGATACCTATGGATTTACATAACGCTGGCGTTGCTGCGCCACAATATTCTGCTCCTTTTCATCATCATAATTGTTTGTGTCTACTCCGGTTCTACACATGTAGTAAGCTTCAAAGTTATATAATAACGGTTGGTTGGCTCAAAATCTGTCCAATTTATTCTTAATTAATGTGTTTAACTTAGTTGCTGAGACCACAATTTCAGGAAAAGTGTTCCAGATATCAACAATTCTGTTTGTGAAGAAGTAGTTTCTAATATCCAGACGACTACAATGCTTTGTAAATTTTCTCGAATGCCCCCTTGAAGTTTTTCATTGAAGGTAGCATCTTGGTGGCTCATTTCTGTACATTTTCTAAACCTTTTAATTCTCCTTTCTTTTATGTGATCCATTTGCGTACTCTAAATGTGGTCTGGCGAGTCCTTGACAAGTAAACTAAATTTTCTATTGTCTAGATAAAAATTACAATCAATTTGTTGATTTTACACAATTTCTTCCACATAAGGTAAGCCCATGTCCCCCCCCCCCCTTTCCCTCAAGTAAAAATACATAAATGCTGCCCTGTTGATGTTTTTCAGAGTACTGGTTGTTTAAAAGTGCACACGTTTCGCAATTTTTTCAAACAAAGTTGTGTCTTAATGTTGAAAATCAATTTACTGCAAAACTTAATTGATCCCCACTAACTTCGTAAACTTTTGGTAACTTCTTGTCTCGTCAGCTTATAATTATTGGTTCCTGATGTTAATATTTTAACAGCTGAATAAACATTTGATTCCTTTACTCATATACATGTACTAACGTTAAATTCCATATATATCATATATTTAAATATTTCCATCATACGTCGCAGCTATAAAATCTCATTAACCCCCGTATTAAACCTACAAGTATATGTATAAGACAAATACCGGAACCGGAATTTGAAGTTTCCACAGACTTTTACGACACCGGTAACCGATTTTATATGGCAACTTACAATATCTTAACTTGAGTAGATTAAAGTAAATTTTTGTTTAAAACTATGGAGTATCTCCCTCACGCATAGCATTGTTCTTAGCCGACTTTTCTATTTCGATCATATCATAATCAGTCGAAACACATATTGTGGTCTATGAATGCCCATTTTTTTTATTTGATATGCATTGTAGAGACATGGCCGTATGTAGAAATTCATTTCACAGAAACTTCGGTATTTCTTTTCTTGCCATTCCGACAACATATGGCTCTTCAATATAGATCAAAACATGTATTCTGTAGTGCGATAGTGTTTTACAAGCAGACTAGGCTCATTGAGCTAGCCGGCAGTTTGGAGGCGAGCACTCCTTGACCCATCTTTCTAAAAAACGTTTTGTCTTATTCTTTCCTTTTCAAGATTGCAGTCTTGGAGGTCTACCTGTTTTAGGTTTTATTTGTTTTTTTTTATTTTACTATAGGGAAACGGGATAGAGAAAGGGAGGTTTGGGTACCCACAAACCGGTTTACTCAAACCGCTAGCTGTTCCTAGTGCCGGTACCAAGTTCGGCTATTCCGAGTTCCTATCGTTATCTATGTTTGTCTTTTGTCATTTTATTGTTTTTCTTATGCAATTCCCTGGTCGATTGTGGCATGTGATTGTAATGTTCGGCCATTGTAAGTGTTTCCTGTTATCTTCTCCTCATTAATGTATATTATTACATACTTATTAGAAATAAAAGCGTTTTTGCATGATCAATGTGACCGGAAGTAAACTATCCATATTTTCACACCCCAGGAAAATAATAGGTTATTTTATGCTCCTCGTGCATCTCAGACAAAATAAACGACTTCCGGTCCATATTAGCCTGGGCAAATAAACGACTTCCGGTCCATATCGGCCTGGCATATCTAAACGTCGGAAGTATGTTATAAATACAGATTAATACATGGGCATTTCCATATTGGCCTGGTTATCATCCCGAGACACCCATATTGGCCCGAGACGAAGTCGAGGGACAATGTGGGTCGAGGGATGATAATCAGGTCAATATGGAAATGCACATGTATTAAAGTTTTTATTACATACTTCCGACGTTTAGAAATGCCAGGCCAATATGGACCGGAAGTCGTTTATTTGCCCAGGCCAATATGGATCGGAAGTCGTTTATTTTGTCTGAGATGCACGAGGAGCATAAAATAACCTATTATTTTCCCGAGTGTGAAAATATGGACAGTTTACTTCCGGTCATATTGATCATGCAAAAACGCTTTTATTTCTACTAAGTACGTAATAAAAAGTTTTATACATGTGCATTTCCATATTGACCTGATTATCATCCCTCGACCCATATTGTCCCTCGAATTCGTCTCGGGCCAATATGGATGTCTCGGGATGATAACCAGGCCAATATGGAAATGCCCATGTATTAATCTGTATTTTCAGGCAATTACGCATACTCTCGAAAATATATCTACATAATGCCTTTTTGACAACTTATGTCTGTTTCGTGCGGTTCAATTAAAAAATTTTGGTAATCCATAAACCAAAAATACTTAAAAAGCTGATAGAGGACAAATTGCCAATGACATCTAATTAGAAAAACTAAAATCAGCTAGGGACAGAACTGTACAAGATAGAGATACTCCCTAGTTTGAAAAAAAAAACCTTAAATATAGATATTGAAACTTTACAAATTAAATTGGATTTTGGGCCAGCATAGAAGTACTGGCTATTGGGTTGGTGAACACCCTCGTAGACTAAATGCTGCCGGTTTTAGCATAGTTATATTGCGTATTTTGTGCCGTTAATTGAACGAACGCACACATACTGCATATTGTTCTCCAATACATGACCTGTTATCCAATAAATGACCAATCTCTTCTTTGGAATTTTGTTCTTTCATTCCTGTGAATGAATTTCAATTTGTTTAAAATTGGCTGAAAATAATAATGATCTGATTTGGATTTTCCAAACCACAGCAAAGTTAATTCATGATTCGTTGTTTTTCAAAGCTATTCTGCGAAATTGCACTCTCCGTGATCTTTTTTGAAATTATGTTACTTTGTGTTTAAGAAAAATATAGAACCATTTGACATTTTATTTCCCAAGTAGAATAATCCATAAACAAGTATTAACATACAAAATGACACGATTTCAAAGACAAGTTTCTTTTTGATGAAGGAAAAATGCAGTTCCAGTAATGCGACACTTTTATACCTCGCAGTGTTAAGTTGAATGTGACCCGGTGCAAAGAAGAGGCCATTATAAATAATAAAACTGCACTATCGATTTTATGACTGCTAATTAAACAGTCATTTAAAATTCCAAGTTTTTTTTCTGTATTATTGATAAAAATCGCAGGAAACTTTCGATAATGATTGGTAAAATAAAGATAAGGTCAATTACCTTTTGTCATGTTTGTAGACGGCCTACAAAGCAGCTAGTTCGCATGAACTGATACTTCATAATCCGTGTTTATCAGTGCATTATAGGGTTGATATATACAAATGCACGGTTGCATCCGCCCGTCTGTAACATTTTTCGTGTCCAATAACTCGACTGATTAATCCACTGTGTTATGTCATGAAACAGGATTACTGTGTGTCTCTTGCCACACGAGCGATTTTAAAACCCAAATGTGCAAGTGATTTGTCTTTTTGTGCAATTTAGTTTTAAAATTTTTTCTTAACATGGGAAAATGAAAGGGACGTGGGTACGTCTAAACAATGAACAAGATCTGTTATTCTATAATTATTAATATTCAACAATGAAGTAAATGTGGAATGATGCAAATGAAACAGTCTCTACAAATACATGGTAATTTTAAAGACAAATCACACTATTGTTTATGCGCATACTACAGCTGCAATCTTCTATGTCGTCGTCGGTTGTGACGTCGTTTTTGCGGGAAGTTTAAAATTAATTCCCTTTGGCCGTTTTGGAAGTCTGTTGCCTTGATAGAGGTTCTGTTTAAACTATGCATACAGACAACTTCTGATCTTGCATCAACGCGATTAAGTTTCAAAGTATTTTCAGTAGCCAAATTAATGTATTCTTTTGCACGCTTTTCTAATGCATGTTGCACTTTTTCATTTAAAATTCCACACGACACTATACTGCCAAAGACAGGATGTGTAGATATGGAAAACGACGTCTCGGTTGAAAGGCCGCTTTCGGGAAAAATCAAAGAGCACTCAGAAAATCACAAAACAGAATTAAGTGAATAATGGCATTAACAGTATATTTGATAAAACAGGAGATAACTTGAAAATGGTCTCTGAATCCTTTTCCCGAACTGTCAAAATTAGACATCCCGTACATTGATAAAGTATATACCGGAATTCCCGTTATATACAATTGCTTATTCCGAAGTTCTAGAAAATATCCTACCCCCTCAGCATAAATTATTTTTGTGGCTTAATGACAAAATGTACTCGATCACATATCATATGTCACTGTGTAATTTACCTTTTTTATAAATTGAAACATCCGTCATTGTAACAAATGTCTCTTCATTCATTGATGCATTTCTTGTAGACTGGGAATATTTTTCGGTTTTGTTTCAATTTAACAATTCTACACGCCTGTCTAACGACGGGCGTATTATCATTATAGTATAGGGTAAATGATACTAAGTCGGACATGATCATGATACGGAAAATAACGTGAGAACGATATTTCGGAACGTTTCTCTGTTTTATGTGAACATTTGTCTTTACAATGTTGGTATCGCCAGAATCTCTGACACTTTCTGCTGAAGACAGTATAACTGTTACCCGTCTGCAGTGACAGCTGATTTTTTTTTATAGCTCCTTAAACATAAGGTAACAGTTTTTTTTTATTTTCGCATTGATATTAAGTCGGAAAAAATGTCCGAATCACGATGACTTTAGGTACCCTCAGAAATCACTTCAAAAATAATAAAAGATACTATTGTTGACAACAAAAATAAGCAAATTTAAGCACAATTTAAATAAATAATCAACAATACTTTTATTTTTATTAAGGTAAAATATTGATAAATCACGAAAAATAGCTTCAAAGTAAGGTGTCCTAGTTACGATCATTTATGTTTGGCTCAATGTCATGTTTGAATTTACATTTTCGTGTATAAATCTGGTAAAACGAATTCTCCGGGGTCACATAAGACAGAAAATGACCAATCATGGTAGGTACTTTACTATAGGACTTGTTTTGATTGGTTAGAAATTGTGTTCTTGAAATAACAGTTTGTTAAAAGTAAATGTGTCCGACTCACGGTCAGTTTACCCTATCGATGTCTTCGCATGCTTATGGTTAGTTTACTTCAAGCTATGAGTATGATGTTATCACAATTTAAGGCCGTTTTGACATATCACACTCTTATTTGAAACAAGGACTTATGTTAAAAGCACTACAGACTATGTATGATGGTCTTACGATCCAGGCCATTTATGTGAAATTTGGGGATTTCAGTAAAATTTCTGCATGCCGTTCTTGCTCCAGCTTGAGGACGCTTACCCTAATAACTCAAAACTTTGCAAGGTTATGGGATATGATGGTGTCAGGGTCAATTTTTAAAGCCAATTTTTCTAATTTTGCATTTTGTCAAAGTATCATAATATTTACTATCTTTGAAAGATGGATGATGGATGGATCACTTGACTCGACACAGGCGATTTTTAGTTTTTGCAAAACACCTGTGTGACATTTGCCGAGTTACATTGCATGGTGTGGTAATAATTGAATAATTCGAAGTTTCATTTGAGTATAAAAGAAAAAAAAATAAAAACCCCTTACGACCTTCTCGAAGCAAGATAGTAAATGATTTGAAAGTACCTTGTCGAGGCTAGAAAAGCACGACATCTAATAGCCAGAGACATTTCATTGTTTTGAAAATGTATTATGACGTAACGTTATTCACTTTGCAAAAGAAAAAGATACGTCCAACTATCGAAAAACAACGTCTACGGAAAAAACAAAACAAAGATTATCTTTTTTATTCATTCGGTGACCCCTACTTTTTAAAGTGTCAAAATTTAAAATAAATAAAAATCTTTGTATTTGCAATTTTAAAAGAAAATCCCTGGGTCAGAAGTATTTAAAATATCCGATTTTATGACTACAAAGTTATATGTTATTCGGGAATCTTCACAGGGGATACGGGTTCATATTCCCTGTCTGTGTTTTATATCCCCTGAGCCGTCAGGCGAAGGGGATATAGGGCACAGACAGGGAATATGAACCCGTATCCCCTGTGAAGCCCGAATAACTTTTATATTCTGGTAGAAGTGCTACATCTGTCTTTTTAAAGACGTTTAAAAATTGTGACTTTGCTACCACGGGGACACGGTCTCATATCCCCTGTCAAGCTAACCAATCAAATTGCAGGATTTACCTGGATATTTCAATTCATCAGAATATTTGTTTTTATTTTGGCGGGAAGGCATTTAAGACCTACTTTCAGTAAAATAGTGATATGCATATGGTATAGAAATACTTCGATTTTAAAGAAGAAGGAATGCCGAATCTAACGGTATACAATTTATTGAATTCGTGAAAATAATACTGAAACAGCAGCTGCCCAAAGTAACTACAAATTTCTTTTAAAAATCTCAAATAGACCTATTTTGTGACTGTTATATCTCGACTATGAGCTCGGTGACATATATATTTTTTTAGCTTATATTCAAGCTTTCATATAGGGGAACATTTCTGCGGAGTTTGACAAAAATCCCTGGATCAGATTTAGTTAGTGTGATTTGTCTTTATGTCTGTCAATTCTAATACGAGAACGATGAAAACCATGACGACCAGCCCTATGAAAATCTCCAATAACATTATAAGGGACGTCATAACAGTCTTTACGCTGAATAAGACGACGTCATAATATGTTTTGTGAACAAAACGTCAGTAAATCTTATGTAATGGCTGTCATTACCGTGTACACTATAGACCCGTCCAGATCATGTTCGCCGATGGTTTGTAGTCGATTAACAGATGGGTGTCCATTATTTTCGTTTATTTTACCCCTCGCTACGCTCTGAGTAAAATATTAACAAAAATAATGGCCACCCATATGTAAATCGCCAACAAACCACGGGCGCCCTTGAATTATTTCTTAAATGTTCAAAGTGGTGTGAGAACTTTCTTGTAAATAAATACCCTTTTAGCACAAAAATTTGCATTAAGTCTTCTCCAAGAACTGTCTCTACAGATACCCGTTATATACACTTTCATAACAAACTCAATTCAAATGCATTTTCATACTTGATTTAAAAAAAATCAGCCACTGAACGTTCCTCTCGAATGCAATTTTGACAGATTAGAGTGTTACAATTTATATAAGCTTTTGTTAAAATTGGTGGTACAGCACCTCAAATAAACAAACTTAACTAACTTCCACTGAGAAGAGCAAATGTTTATACACGCTCAAGAAAAAAAATGTTTTGGTTCTTGGTGTCGTTTGAAAAGTACTGCATTTATCTGTCTTAAAACTTATGGACAAAAAGGCTATTGACAGCAATGTGCCACTTCTTATATGTCAGAAAACATACAAGTGTGGCATATATCAATTTAACTAAAAGGAAGTGCAACTACCAGAGATCACCATCCAGTTTATTTTTATAACATTGAAGCTATTTTGAAAATGGCCTAACATATAAACAAAATTCAATGTTGAATGGCCATACTTCTTTGCTTTATGATTCACTATTATGTGAGCAAACTCTCTTCATCAATCTGAAAAGTCATTTGAATTTAAAAAAAATAAGCATGCAGTTTTCATCTTGTATTCTTAATTATTCTTTTTAACTTGTTGAAGTATTATAAAAAATAATAACCACCTACAGTTTATTCTTTGTCAATTTCTCTTGCATAGAGAGCAAATGAATACATGCACAATAGAAACAGGAGGATCTTCCTCACAGAACATGGTTATTATTATGGTATCGGTCCTTGGCCCATTAAGAAATCATTTGCAGAGTCACAATATCTAAAATTTGAAAAATAAGGAGTATCACACTAAGTCTGTAAATGACTATCGCGCTGCCCCTACGACTTTTGGATTGTTTTTCTTTTTAGCTCTTTCATAAGTACTCATGATTTTTGTCTTCCAAATGTTTGGTTGTTATACGCACTGAGGAAATTTTGTTGTGTTAGCTATCTATGCAGAACTGAAATGTACTACAGTCTCAGTAATTGTCGGAAGGGAAATATAGTGCTAAAAAAATGTCGTTTTTTTCTGCATAATTTTACCACGTTTGTAAGCTTTTTATTCTGATTTATAATAAAATTCAACCGAAACATAATGAAGTACACTGTTGTCTCGCATTGTATCTGTGGTATAAGGACCTAAGAAGAGAAAATGAATTTAACAATATTTTTCAAGTGCACTGTTTGTATGGAAGTTATAATAATATAATAATTATCTCCTGTGCTAGAATGGATAGCACTATCTCTAATCTAACACTGTAATTTGGACACTAACTTTAACCCTATTTTCGACTCTACCTATAGCTCGTTATATTTGTCCTAATCAATGTCTAATGTAATTAATACAAAAAACAAAAAAAAATCCTACCCTGAGTAGCGAGTTACCCAATGAAAATGAAGGCCAATAAAGTTGTGTCGGGTTTCTTTGAGATCTAAACTCATTTAAAGGAAGCCTTCCAAAATAATGACGTTTTTTGATAAAAATACAAAAAATAGACTTGTAATTGCAAAACTAGCACAGATTAATTCCGACTCCACATAACATGTATTAGATAGAAAAAGATGACAGTAAACATCAAGAATGGCTGAGAATTATAACTACATAACACAATCTGCGAAAAAAACTGCACGGAAAACAAAATATCACAAAGACCAACGTAAAGAATAGGAATTTAGGAGTTGGTATTGGTACCGAAACTAGCTAAAGCCAGCGGTAAGTGAACCGGTTTATTGGTACCCAGACCTCCCCTTTTGTATATATTGCATTCATGTTTTTATTCACCTGTTAATGTTTTGTTTCATACGCCGAGCTGTTTTGTGATTTTAATGCTCTTGTCACCTTCATCCATCCAATAAATCTCTTAAGAGTTTATTTTGGCCTAAGATCAAGCTGATAGGGTATCGACTTCTTTTTGTATCTGTCCCCCCCTCTCTCTCTCCCTTTTTCTCTGATCATAAATTGTTGTAAGACTATAATTTTTCTGTTATACGTTTACATAACTGCAGTAGATTATAACAATCTGTGGAGAATTAGTAAAAGAATGTTTCCATGCCTCGACATTGTGATTTGACTTTATTGACTTTATTTCGAACTTAACTTTGCTACTAAATAGAATGCAATCTTTTAATATATACCACAAAGACTATGCTTGTATAAGAATGAAACGGAAAACATATTTTAAAAAGGAAAAGACTGCTAAAGCCTCTCTGCAGGATTTTTAATCTTTGCATGTTAATTTGGTGCAAACTGATTATATAAATGGCACATGAAAGCATGGATTTGGTTACATCAGTTCTGCCATTTCAAATAGAGAGAAGCATTGATTTAATCTGAAAAGAAATACAAGAACAATATTTTTAGTTTAAAAGAGGCTTTGTATTATTGAAAAACACGAAATCCTTTAATTGGCTGACAAACATCTATAGATCAGTAACAAATCACACGTATATAAAAGAATTAAATGTAAAAAAACAACAAAAATATCATATTTATGACGTAAACTGGAGACAAATGGCTAATATAGGCCCGGGATTGATACCAATGACATGTCATGACCTATTAAAGTAGTGAATTGCTAATTGTCAAACAAAGCTGCATCAATGTCTTTTCTGGTCATGGATGCGGGATTGTCAACAACCAAATTTAGCTGGCAAATCGTTATTACAATCACTGTCATCCGTTGCCCGACAGAAGCACTACTTAAGCTAGTGGGCGTTAACAAATAAAGACAAACACAGGGCACTAAAAATGGTGAATGAAAGGATATGGAGTAAATACACATGAGTAAGTATTGATATTCAAAAGACTTTCATTTTATTTTTAATACAGCGGCATTTAAAACATAACGCCCAAGCACAGCAGCGGCAGTAAATCCGTATCACCAACGCAAAGACGCAGCAGCCATATATTGAAATAAGTATAATCTTGTGCAGCTTGTGGAAATTTCGACAACTTATAGTCTGTTCAGTCGAGATCCGATAAATACATCTGGAAGGGAATGAACTGAAATATGGGTATAAGCATTAAATTCCTAATAGACAAGCCAAAGCCAGCCAAAGATAAAGCCATGCGGGAGGGATATATTATATATAGCTCTATGCAACACTATTATCTATATCCATCATGCATTGCTAGACATAGTGCAGGCGGTGTTGCCATAGATAACTATAAAGTAATGGTTCAAATCCATCGGCAAAAGAATACCAAAGCAAGAACGGGGAAAGGGGGAATTCTAAAATCATAAATCCAAAATCACGGCAATTCATATCCAACACGAACTGAGACAGTATGACAAAGACACAACAAATAAACAAATGAACAAGAACGACACATAACTATAGCAATAGCAGTGTGAACCCCTACAAAAACTGAGGCATCATCAGATGCTCTGGAAGGGTAAGTATGATCTGCTCCACGCATGGCAATCGTCATACTGCCAGTGGAAAGCCCGATTTGTCCCAGTCGGTGTTAGTAAGTCCGGTAATAAGCTCTGGAGCTACCCAAAGATATCTTTTCTCATTTTTGAAAAAGAAACATTGTAACTATCTGTCAAATCGTGTTGAACGCCGTAAACCTTTTGTAGTGACAATTGCAAGAGTCAAATCCAGTCGTAGACCGATGCTTACATGTGTAACGCGCTTTCTGTGCTTTTATGATGCTCTAGTTGTGACAAAAGAAAGAGCTTCTCGCCAAAATTGATTAGAGATGCCAGTAAAATGTCAACGGTTACAACAGCCAAATTAAAATTCGACGATATAAACAATCAGCAGTTTAATGCCTTTAGATTGAAGAGTTTGGTAAATAAAGCAGTATTTCGCTAGCCCGTCATTTTCAGACTTGAAAGAGGGAAACAGTATTATAAGGATCGCAGATAAGTAAGGGTGGGATTTCCTGGAAGAATTCGTATATGGTCCTTTTACAGAGTTCGTGGGAGAAGCCACTTGTATGAAACAGACAGAATACAGGGGAAATATCAATTGGAGAGAGAAAAGGCGCGTACATGTTAGAATAATAAAATGAATCCTTATTTTTGGAGCTAGAAAAGAACACGTACGACCTTTATCGTGAGCCTAACAAATTACTTGCTGAAGAATCACACAGAAACAGGAATGAAGTCCTCACAAGACACTTCTATTTATTAGAAGAATTTTTCTGTTAAAAGAAACTGTTTCAGTTAATGTGTCTGGAAAAAAGAGTTTTATCCTAGATTTTAGACATGTAAATCAGTTCATAAAAAAGAAAATTAAAATTCGAAGGAATACCTGATGCATTGAAGTCGGTTATCAAAAATAGTTATATGTGAAATTAAACTTAACTTTCATCTTAACTAGTTGGTACTAACTTGTAAGAATTAACAAAGGTCATCAGAATTATCTTAGTTCTGCATGGAATTTTCACAATACAGTCACAGTTTAATACTTCGAAATCGATTTGTCCATAGCCGGTCAAGTTTTTTCAAAGGTGTTAAAACATTTGGTAAAAAAAACTATTTGCGGAATCATATTTCACATGATGATTGAAGGGATATGGAGTAAATGAAAATAAGACAAAATCTCTGCAAATACATGGTAAAAACAAGCAATGGAACAACGCTTTTATTGTTGTTCTTCCTCTTGAAGTCACCATGAGGCCTTCAACAATGAGCTTTGTATATAGAAGATGGCTAAGGTGTAGAGTCTGGTTTTAAGTCCTATAGGTTTTTGTCTAATACAAATGTATTTGAGATATCATCTTATATCTGCTGTTTTAGTCAACCATGATAAAACATCTGGGAGAAAACAAGAAGATTAACCTGGCTAGGTTTTATTGAAATTGCGTTATCCTTTTCTAGAATTGCCACTTGAGAAATTGATGTTTTAAACACATTATGACACACTTTATGAGTTACTTTATCTCCTAGAAGGTTATTTACGAAATAATTTAATTTTTACTGCTACTAGATTTTCGAAAGCAAATAAAAAATAAAAAATACTCTAGACGCACCAAACAATATCAACTATTTGGGCAGACTTTTCCTACGGACGAAATACTTCACATAGATGCGAGCAATCACTTTTGCTAGTTGCGCCGTGAAAAGCGCACACAGGGTAATTCTTTATTGTGATCCACTAGTGAGATTTCAAAGAGATCTAGAGCTACATATATAGAAAGTCAAAATCTCTTTTTATTGCCTGATCTTCTTGATTTGATTGCTTTAAAACAAAGTACTATAAAGTTCACATCTACAATCAGAAGGGTGTATAAATTATCAACGCAGGTAGTATGACTGTACATTTAGGGATAACCGAAACGCCAGTCTAAAATGACTAATCCATAGATATTGGCAACATCGGAAAAACAAAGATACTAAAGCATCACACGAGTACGGCATCGAAAAAAAGAAGGCAATTCACATGTAGATGAACAAGATGGACCCAAGTAAAAATTATGGCCGAGATCAGAGGCGAAGGTAGAGTAAGCATCTACTACTTTTTAATAAGACCTCCGTCGTGTTGAACATGTCAAATCTGGTAGTAAAGTCCTATCCAGCAGAGGAAAAAACAACCTTAAGCTCTTTAAGGTAAGATTTGTTAACTTTGAAACAAATATCCCACAGCGGTCAACAAGATCGTGATTTTGACCGTAAAACTTCTCCATTGGCTTCAAGATATGGGTTTAATACTTTTTAAAGTAGCCTCTTTGTGTGAAATCGGGCCATATTACTGAAGTCACGGTATCAAAATCGCTGAAACAAGATATAGTCATTGTATTGTACGCTCTGTCGGCTTCTGTGGCTACAATAGTAAAAGACAGCCATTTTTAATTGCAAAAGGAGTGTACTCTGCAATTTTACTAAATTTGTATTATGTTTTCCAAGTAATAATGTGATTTGAAACCTGCATGCATATCTCTATATTTTGTAAGAATTACTGCATTTGATATTAGAAGGATTTACATGTATCAATATATTTGGTAAAGCCTGTTACACGTAATAAGAAGAGGTCATTTACTGTTGAAATATAGGAGTAGTTTAAGAATTTTCCAGGTTTTAGAACTCTTTTAAGTCCCCCTCTTCCAAATTAAGTTATTTCTAACATGTTATTACTTGGGTATGTTGAATTTTCACGATTTCATGAAATCACAAACATTTAAGTTACATTTTTTTATTCACACTATTCACCTCGAAATGAAGATAGAAACTAATTAACCAATCGTTTACAGACAAGTAAATATAGTTTTAATATTTGAATAACCAGAGCGAATTCTGACCTGTGTCCGGGGATATGCTAGAGAAATATTTAGTTGCAGCTTATATTGAACAGCTTTACGTACAAATGCAAATTGCATGATCCCATAACAGATTCACAATAGCAGTTTATTAGTCAAATATCCGTTGATGTCGATCCTTAATAGAAGGTGAAACACGTCTTCACCCGTAGGGAATTTATTTGTATTTTTTTTTCACTCGATTGTAATATTATTTTATGTTTTGTGCATCTCTAATTCTCTGCGCCCATTTTCTGCTGTTAGATCTGGGCTGGACTCTAGTGTTTACACACACACAAAAAGGTCGGGAGAAAATAAGTGAATGTTTAAAAAAAACCGAGTACAATTTTTGTCATCAAGCAATTAAAATAACTTTAGAAAGCACCTTTTAAAATATTACTGCCATATTGAAGTTATTGTGTCCCGATTAATTAAATTTGAAACTTCTTCTCACATTTCGAGTCAACGAAATTAATTAGTACATTTTCATCACAATTTAATTGATGAATTTTGATGCTTTTTATCACATAAATTTGAAGTTCAAAAAATGATAAACAATTTTAACTGTCTACTTTGCTTTCTATTTAGATCATATTTGGTAATTTGCTCCTCTCTCAGTTTTTAGCGCGTCTGGCCTAAAAGGCCATGTGAGCTTTTGCCATCACTATGCGTCCGTCGTCCGTCGTCTGTCTGTCCGTCAACAATTTCAAAAATCTTCTCCTCTGAAACCGCTGGGCCAAATGTAACCAAACTTGACTTGAATCATTACCAGGGTATTGCTTCTCAAAATTATGTTCGATTAGACGGCTGGTCAAACAACATGGCCGCCATTGCTAAAAATAGAACATGGGGGTAAATTGCTGTTTTTGGCTAATAACTCGAAAACCGTTACAGATATCAAAAATCTGACATGGAGTAAAACTTATCAGCATGATGAGATCTACCCACTGTGCAATTTTGAAGAAAATCTGAAAACTCATCTCGGAGTTATAACCCTTTTTACGTAAAATTTTCAAAATTTTTGCATTTTTAATTTTTTATTTCAAAAACTGTAACAGATAGAGGTCAATTGTAAATTGCAAAAATGTTCAGCATTTCAAGATCTACATACCCTGAAATTTTGAAGAAAATCCATGAACCCTTGTAGGAGTTATTGCTCCTTTTTCACCGAATTTTTTTTTGATTTTCGTATTTTTTATCTTATATTTCCAAAACTATGGAAGATGAAGGTTAAGTTTAAATGATGAAATGTTTGCCATGCTGTGGCCACTTCAAAACTGGTGTTGAAAATAGTTCGTTGACCGCCATTTTTAAAATGGCCGCCAAAAAGGCGGGAAAATTCAACCTTGTCCGATTTCAACGAAATTTGGTTTTCAAAAAGATATCAAAACCGGTGTTGAAAATTGTTCGTTGACCGCCATTTTCAAAATGGCCGCCAAAAAAGGCGGGAAAAATTCAACATTGTCCGATTTCCGTGAAATTTGGTTTTCAAATAGATATAAATGTTGCGACTTCAAAACTGGTGTTGAAATTGTTCGTTGACCGCCAGTTTTAAAATGGCCGCCAAAAAAGGCGGGAAAATTCGACATTGTCCGATTTCAATGAAATTTGGTTTCCAAATAGGTATTGATGTCACAACTTAAAAACCGATGTTAAAAATTATTCGTTGACTGCCATGTTCAAAATGGAAATTTAGTCAGTCAAACTATTTAACTGATATAATGTAAATATTGTAATCTTATATAAAGGTGCTGAGGTAACATACTTATGCTCCGTATTAATACATTTGGAATATAATTTCCTTGATTATAGTATAATGTCATTCTGTGGTCTCAAACTGAACATTATGAATTTGACTTGCATTTCATTTCATTTCATTTCTTGTCCATACTCTGTACATTTCATTCACAGGTTTTAGTTGAAAACCTAAGACATCATTGCAACACAAGTGTCTACAACAATTGTTATGTAAATATTGTTCACAACAATTTTGTTTTTTCTCCACTTACTTTATTGTTTGTTTTTTTATTTTTCATTATTTATTTTGCAGACTCTATTGAATGGCTATATTTTGAAACCTATCGCAACATTGTAAAATACTGTTTATCACTCTGTTTAGATAATGGGTAATGACGTAACTTCATACAGAATCGCGATAGGATCTTTTTATGGTATATTTTACTCTCGCTTGTGCAAAAAGATTAATCTGATCTACAAAGTTTGTTTTCGAAACTTCTTCCTGAAACCCCTATTTTCTCTGAAATTTTTTATCAGTTTATTTTCTATTGAATCAAAAAAGTATCTCTCTGAAAACATTTTTTATTTATTTATACTATTAGTGCTTCTGGTGCTTGATAATAACATTCATCCAAACCCAGGTCCAGGTGAAAGTGAACTTTCAATATTCCATTTGAATGCTAGAAGTGTACGGAATAAATTATCTTATATTGAAGACATAGCTTCAGAGTATTCTATTATTTGTATTACAGAAAGTCACTTAGATGATAATGTTTTAAACCACGATATTACTATTCCAGGCTTTTCAGAAGTTTATAGGCTCGACCGCGACCGTTTTGGAGGGGGGGGGATAATTGTGTTTATATCTGATGATAGCCACATAAGTATTAAACGGAGAAGTGACTTGGAGTTTGAAGGTGGTGAACTTATATGGCTTGAAATTACTTATCGAAAATTTAAGATAGAGTTATGTACAGTATATCGACCACCGGGAGGTCCAGGTGAATTTTGGGATCTCTTTGAGTACTCGTTAGAACAAGCCATGAATATTAGCGAAAATGTTGTATTAATTGGAGACCTGAATGTTGATCTTTTGACAGAGTCAAACCATAAATTATGTGAAATAATAATTTTAAATAATTTAACAAACGTAATTAAGGAACCAACTCGAATGGGATCATTATTAGATCCTATCCTGGTTTCAAATAATGAGATAATTATTGACGCTGAAGTAATTGACGTTGAAAGAAGCATCAGCGATCATGATGTGACATTAATCTATATTGCAATTCCAAATTATATTAAGAAGGTTACCAAAAGAAAAGTTTGGTTGTATAAAAATGCCGATTTTAATTCATTAAATAATGATATATTTGATTTTGATTGGGACACCTTTTTAAACGAAACTGACAACATTGATATGATGTCTGAAAAATTTACATCAAAATATCTTGAACTGGTAAGTGAGAACATACCCTCCAAGACGGTTTTGGTTCGTCCTAATGACAAGCCTTGGTTTAACTCTGAATTAAGGAAAGCAATTAAATTAAGAAATAGGTTACGTGGAATGTCAAGAAGGAATCCAACCCTTAATAATGTTAATAAATATAAGTCCCAGCGGAACAGAGTAAATAATATTAAAAAGCATGCCCGTGAACAATTTTTCTTGTCAGCTGACGAGGTTGTTGACACATATATTAAAAAAGATTCGAAAGCATATTGGTCCTTGATAAAAAGACTTATGAAAGGGAGTGGTAAGTCTCACAGCATCCCCCCACTTTTAGATAGCACGACTGATGAACTGGTGCAAGATGAAAAGGAAAAAGCTGATTTAATAAATAAGTATTTTTGTTCCATTTCATCTGTCAATGATGCTAATTATAACCCCCCTGACACCCCGTCCAGGACTGACGAAATTCTTGATAATATTATTATTACCGAAGAAAATATTAAAGATGTGCTTAAGACCCTTAAAACTGGTAAAGCTTGTGGTATTGATACTATAAGTCACCAGATGCTCAAAGGAACTGCAGATCCAGTGCATATTCCCCTATTAATACTTTTCAATGCATCCTTACAACGTGGAATTTTTCCATCTAAATGGAAACTTGCTAGAGTAATGCCCATATTTAAAAAGGATGACAAATCGAATCCATCTAATTACAGACCAATCTCGTTACTCTGCTGTGTTGGCAAGGTGATGGAAAGAGTTGTATATAAATCAATTTATAATTATATTTTTTAATCATTCATTATTATACCCTTATCAATCTGGATTCCTCTCGGGTCATTCCACGGTATATCAACTGATTGAACTATACCATAAAGTATGTATTAATCTTGATGAGAAAATGTCAACAGTATTAATATTTTGTGATATATCAAAGGCATTTGATAGAGTTTGGCATCGGGGCCTCTTAGTTAAATTGAAATCATATGGAATATCTGGTAGTTTACTCGCCTGGATTAGTGACTATATAAATGAAAGGAAACAAATTGTGATTTTAAATGATGAAACGTCTTCTGTTGGTTGCATCAAAGCTGGTGTTCCACAAGGTTCCGTATTGGGATCCCTTTTGTTTTTGTTGTATATTAATGATATTACTGATAATTTAGGAAATATTGCAAGATTATTTGCTGATGACACCTCTCTACAGTACTCTGGTAATGACCTTATAGTTGTTGAACCAGAAATCAATCATGACTTGTCTAAAATAAGTGAATGGTCAAAGAGATGGTTAGTCGATTTTAACCCAAACAAAACCAAAGCATTGATAATATCAAACGTACCCTACCATGAGCCAGAAATTAAATTTGACAATGAAAAAGTCAAAATTGTTAAAAGTCATAAGCATTTGGGAATTACCTTTTCATCAAATGGCAACTGGACAATACATATTGAAAATGTAATAAAATCAGCAACAAAACAAATCAGCGCACTACGAAAACTTAAATATATCTTCTAAAAGTTTATCGCATATCTTCCTGACCTATATAAGACCCCTGCTTGAGTATGCGTGTGAAGTATGGGATGGGTGTTTCGAGAGGGAAATTGATCAGTTGGAAAAAGTTCAGTTGGAAGCAGCAAGAATTGTTACAGGACTTACAAAGTTTGCAAGTAGGGAAGCTCTTTATTTTGAAACTGGATGGGATACATTAGTTGAAAGACGTAAAAATAAAAAGCTATGTACTTTTTATAAAATGCACAATAAATTATGCCCTGAATACCTGTCCGACCTTTTACCCCCTCAAATTTCAGAAACAAATGAGTATAACTTGCGAAACCGTAATAATTATTCCCAAGTGAGAACCAGATTGGAATTATCAAAAAAATCATTTATTCTTTCTACAATTTCTTCTTGGAACAATTTAGATATTTCTATTCGAAATCTACGCACTCTTACTGCATTCAAAACCAAACTAAAAACGCAAGGTTTCAAACCACCAGAGTACTATAGAGAGGGGTCCAGAAAACTTAGTATACTACATACTAGGTTGCGTCACCAATGTAGTCCTCTTAAAGCTGATTTACTCAGAGTTAATCTAGTTCTTAATCCAGCATGTACTTGTGGGGCACCATATGAGGATGCAATTCACTATTTTCTTGAGTGTTCCTTGTATCAAAACCAGAGAGAATTACTTTTTTCCCATTTTAGAAATATCGACCTAAATATCGAAACATTACTATTTGGTAACGATGGAATGAATACACGTGTCAATTGTAAAATTTTTGAAAAGGTTCGAATTTTTATAAACCAAACAAAAAGATTCCAAACTGATCAATAGAGTCTACATTTTCATGTACATTTTCATTTTATTTTACGTTTATTATCATTTTTTTCATATTTTCGTTAATTTCTTGTTTATTTGTACTTTCTGTTTTCTTACATCAGACTTTCATGCTGTTTTTTTACTTGCAGTACTGTTTGTTATATTTATGTAATGTATTAGGAGAGGACAGTTATTAAGTTGGGAAAACTTGTAGTCCTATCCTTTTGCTTTTTATGCAATAAAATAGTATTAAAGTTAAAGTTAAAATGGCCGCCAAAAAAGGCAGGAAAATTCAACATTATCTGATTTCAATTAAATTTGGTATTCAAGTGGATATTTATTGATGTCACTACTTCAAAACTGGTGTTGAAAATTGTTTGTTGACTGCCATTTTCAAATGGCTGTCAAAAAAGGCGAGAAAATTCTGAATTGTCCTATTTCAATTAAATTTGGTATCCAAATAGATACTGATGTTGCGACTTGAAAATTGTTTGTTGACCGCCATTTACAGAATGACGTCTCAACTTCAAAACTGGTGTCGTAAGTGGTCCTTAGCAAGAACATTTTTTGTCAAAAATGCCCAACAAAGAAATATTGTAAAACATGATCAGACTTTAAATACTGTTCAAGATATTGGTGGTGTTCGAGCTTCGAAAGTTTAAGAGACTGAAGATCAACTGTATAACTTACAATTTTACCTTGATTGTGGCAATTGAAAGCCAGGTGAGCGATACAGGCTCCTGGGAGCCTCTGGTTAACATCTTTGACTTTATGGTCTTCCAAATATTTTGAATTTATCTGCAATGAAGAGACATAAGTTGTCGAAATGCGCATATGCAGAATCAAAATTCAGTTACTTCGGTATTTAGTTATTTGTTACCACTGGGTCGATGCCTCTGCTGGTGGACTGTTAGTCCCCGAGGGTATTCACAAGCCCAGAAGTCAGTACTTCGGTGCTGACCCGAAAGCCGATTTTATTTGGAACCTTAAAATATCTAAATTTTGTAAATTTTGATGAAACTAAGGAGTATCTTCCTCATGCAAAGCTCTGTCCTTAGCTGATTTTGGCTTTCTATTTAGATCATATTTGGTAAATTTGTTTCTCTATCAGTTTTTAACATCTTTGACTTTATGGTCTTCCAAATATTTAGATTTTATCTGCACTGAAGAGACATAAGTTGTTGAAATGCGCATCTTCAGAATCAAAGTTACTTCGGTATTTAGGTATTTGAACAGAAATTATTAAATATAGCCTGCATATTAAAAAGGCTACAACCTCATTATAAAGTATTTGTTAGTTCTTGAGTTCATGTTTGAATATATGTCATCATTGCTGAACGAGTAAATGCTCATCATTTTTTATATAGTAAATAGAATTATTACATACTTAGCGAAGATATGTTCTGTTTTGCATATGTTATATAGCCGCAAGTTAACAGTCCATATCATATACCAATTCTGATATGGCCATATCAAACTGCCTCGTTCTGACATATCCATATCAGCCCGATGATATGGCTATTTCAGCCCGGGTGTGATGAAAGCTCCTAATTGGAAGTATATAATAGACAGATTAAGACCTGGCCATTAGCACGGTTATCATCCCTGCACCCATATCAGCCCTCAGCGCTCAGCCCTCAGCTAGCACCTCGGGCTAATATGGGAATCTCGGGATGATAACCGTGCTGATATGGAAAAGGCCATGTATTAATCTCTTTTTATACCGGTCGTTTGATTAAGTATCAAAATACTGTAGTTATTGTGAATACAAGTGATGCATGTGGCCAATCTTATATATCTTAAGGTAGTTCGACACTAATACACGGCGCATTCGATTGGCGCATTTGCGAAACACGAGTCGGATGCGGAATTGACTTGATTTTCAAACCAGAATATTCCTGTATTGGCCTATTCATTGTGACGTCATAATAGATTGCAATACACTTTCCCGCGAATTAGCTCCCCTTTCCCGTAAATATTGTCTATTTCGTAAACTATATAAAGTATCTCTCTTAATCGAACGGTGACATATATTTTTTTCAGCGTAACAGATAGCTGAAGTGTATATCTCTGAAATATCAAAAAATAAAAAAAAATCTGTCTGTTATTTATTTTATATGAAAGATAAACAATAAGCATGCGATCACAGTTCCCTATATATTCTTTGTAAATATTGCTGAAAAATACTGAATTTTGCCTAATTTTCAAAGCCAGATAACAGAAAAAGATGATCGGTGACACATCATTTTTATTTTATTTTTTGAATATATAGGTCAAGAAGACCTACAAAATATCTTAAAAGAAAAAAAATCTGTCTGAAATTTTTATCAGGATCGAACTACCTTAACTGCAATTCAAATCAAAACATTTGGGAATCAATAACAGAAATATGTGTAAAAGCTGATAGACAAGAAATAACAAATATGATCTAAATAAAAAAAAGCCAAAACCACCTAAGAATAATAGCTATGCACGAAGGAGGTACTCCTTGGTTTAAACAAAATATTCTTGAATTTAGATATCGCAAGTTTCAGAATTTAAGAATTAAACAAAATAATGGATATTTGTTTTATAAGTAACTATCTGATTGATTGATTAGAGTTTAGTATTTTAATCACATTAGGACAAGAACACGTTAAATGATTTTATTCAAATAATTTCTATCGGACTTATATGCCATCAATTTCGATATAGTGATTGAAACGATATTGGTCGAGACCAAAATGTCGTATTATGGGTATTTTTGGTAATTCAAACATTCAAGCAAAAAATGTGTTGGCAATGTAAATCTGTTGTTTTCTGTAGACATAAAAAGCATCTACACTATCGAAGTGCGAATCGACAAGATCATTATGATAGTCGACACAATATATGCTATTGTTGAAAAAGTCATTATTACTGTCGTAAACATTATTGCTTTAATGACAGTAATAATTCCTTTATCGGAAATGCATCTATTGTTTAGACTCTGATAATGAACCCATCGATTCGCGCTTGGTCGATAGTGATCTAAAAACAACTAGACTGATATTTATAAATACCCGGAAGGTTGCCGATATTAGGTAAAGCAATACACGATTATAGTATTCATTTTATTGCAAGGGTCAACAAAGCGGCAGGAGGGTAACTGATTCGAAATCTAGATTTGGAACACAATAGGCCCTGGGCTGAAATCACTTTCCGTGCACCCCCACTTCCCATCTAGACCGATTTTTTTTCAGTCCTCCTATACCCGCTCTTCAAAATAAAACATGCTAACACGAACATCACCTGCACGCATAGACATTATAGGGCCACTTTTATAGTGCACCACGAAAAATTCTTGTATTTTCGTTTCAACCTTAGTTTCATCTTTTAAACCCCATAATTATTTAATGATGAGTAATATGTACTGCAATTTGGTACCAAATTAAAGCTTATTTAATATCCTTTACAATGAAAACACTTTACGCCATGTTTATGAACTGAAGATACAAAAATGTACCCCTCCCCCTGCAAAAAATGCGAAAATGACAATTTTAGGCTGTCAGTTCCGTTCAGATAAACAAATCTCGTCATTTGATCAAGTTTTTATGCCTAACTTATCAGTTGTGATAAAATCTTTGAAAATAAGACGATTAAAGTCCAAAAAATTTTGATTTTCGGTATAAAACTTTGGAAAAATGGGAATTTTCTGAATTTTCGATTTTTTCACAATTTCGATTTTCTGACTTTATGTTCGCAAAAATCTGAATATATATTTATGTAATAATGATTCATGATATGTTAGCAACAAATCGTGTGCAAACATTTTAGTTTTGGACGTATTGTAGGTTCAGAAATGTCAAAATTAGCACCCTTCCCTTAACAATTAAGGGAAAATATGAAATATTCAGGCTCTAAATGATAAAAATAATGTTTTATTTGAATTCTAGTATGTATTTAACTAAAGCTGACATGCAGAAGATCATTTAAGTAGATTTAAATTTTTTAGAGGTCTCTTTTCGCCTCTTCCGCTCGAAATTATATGCAAAATCGGAATTTTCCGTTTTTCAGATTTTCTGCTGATGCAAATACTTCATGAACTTGATATATAACTTGAAAATGTTGATTAAATATCCTTTCTTTATATCTAAGCTATAAAAAATATGTTTTTTAAACATTTTAGTCTCACTACAGTCTCATAAATTACAAACATATTGCCCCTTACTACAAATATTCAACACAATTTATTTTATTTTATTCAGCTTGCAAAGATTGAACATTGTAAAAAGGTCCAATAACATATCATTTCAAACACCAAAAAAACACAGAAACCCCCATATATCACAAATAAGATCATTTGCGTAGTTTATGGGCAGTAATACAACAATTCAAATTTGGAAAAATCTGAAATACTGAAAATTCCCATTTTTCATCAATTCTGTACAAAATACTGAGTTTAAGCTAAAAAGTGGGACTTAAAATGACAAATCTTGATTGAAATTATGCAACATTGTTATATGCAATGCAGATTTTGCATGTTTTGTTATTTTATGCAAATATAGTAAAAAAATTGACTATTAAAGGGAAAATTTGTTAGGGGTAGGGGTAAGTTTTTTGGTATTTAGAGTCACATTAAACACTCCTTGCTTCTTTTAACAGTTTTTTAAGACAACTTATGTATCGCTTAGAACAATTAAATGGCAGAATTTGCAGATGAATAATCCAGATTTGACATATATTACGATTTAACAATGAACTATCGACAAATCTGAAATGTTGAAAATTCCCATTTTTCATCAATTTGGGTAAAATATTGAGTTTAAGTCCACAAATGGCTGTTTAATTACCAAATCATGATACAATTCATGCAACATTGTCATATATAACACACATGTTGCGTGTTTTAGCTAATTTGTTGCGAACATTGACAAAAAATTGACAATTTTAAGGAAAATTTGTTGGGGTAGGTGTAATATTCTCTGTATTCTGAGTCACTTTAAACAACCCTTGATATTCCAAACAATGTTTAAAGACAACTAATGTATCGCTTAGAAGAATTAATGAGATATCTGCAGATATATCATCCAGATTTGCCATATAGAACAGGTTAACAGAGAACATTGGCAAACCTGAAATGTTGAGAAATCCTTTTTTTCATCAATTTCGGGCACAGTGTTGAGTTTAAGTCAACAAATGGCTGTTAAATTACCAAATCATGATGTAATTTATGCAACATTGTCATATTCATCACACATTTTGCGTGTTTGAGTTAATTTGTTGCGAATAATGACAAAAAATTGACAATTTTAAGGAAAATTTGTTGGGGTAGGGGTAAGATTTTCGGTATTTAGAGTCGTTTCAAACACTTCTTGTTTTTCTTTACAATGTTTTGAGACAACTAATGTATCGCTTAGAAGAATTAATTGGCATATCTGCAGATATATCATCCAGATTTGGCATATATAACGATTAAACAGTGAAATTTGGGCAAATCTGAAATGTTGAAAATTCCAATTTTTCATCAATTTCAGGCAAAATATTGAGTTTAAGTCAACAAATGGCTGTTTAAATATGAAATCATGATATAATTTATGCAACATTGTCATATAAAACACACATTTTGCCTGTTCTGGTTATTTTTATGCGAACATAGACAAAAAAATGACAATTTTACAGAAAATTTGTTGGGGTAGGGGTGGGTTTTATTGATGTGTGATGTTTATATTACATAGGAATGGCCAATATTTGTAATAGTTGCAAAGCAAATATAATAAGCTTTCATTTTATACCTACTTTAAATGATATTTATTAACTAAAAAGTAATATGAGCAAAATGATGACAAAACTTAGTCAAAATCGGAAATACTTAAAGATCCATTTATTTGGTCTATTTGAAAATAAAACTTTGGTCATTAAAATATGTTAACATTATATAAACATGTTTTGTATTCAAGAAAATAGATTGAAAAACTAAAAGCAATTTTCAGAATTGGGAATCGAGATGCACTACGGGTTCATTAGACCATCAAACTTACGCAATTTCAATGAAAATATCTAAATTTTCGTCAATATTTCATAAGGGTAGGGGTACGTTTAATGGCGCTATGGAACGTATTTTGCATATAAATTGTACAAAATTGGGTTCTTTGTAAAGCTCATACAATAAGCAATCATTTTATTCATCGTTTTTAAAAATGGGTAGCATTTGGTCAACAATTTGAAGCAACTGAAAGAAAAAATTGAACGAAAAACGAAATTTTCCAAAATTTCGGTAAGTGGGTCTAAAAATGGGCCCTGTTCCACCAGTGCGCGTAGGTTATGCTCGTGTTAACATGTTTTATTTTGAAGAGGGGATATGGGTGGGGTTGGGAAATGGAGGGGTGCACGGGGGGTTATTCCAGCCCATGGACTACAAGCTATCATTCTGTTTTTGACTCATCATCTTAAAAATCCACCAAATATATATTTACCAAACATAAAAGGTGAAACTTGTATACAATGCTGTTTTTTAACCACCGCAGATCAGCTAATGTTGATACGTGATGTCTTATGGCGAAAAAATAAGTATATTTTATATATAATAACCGTCATCAAATGCTGTTTGAAGAGTTAAAACAGTAGAGCACAATAATAATGATAATAACTAAATTTGCAATCGACTTCACACGAAGTTGAAATTTTTACGTAATTTGGAGGCCATTTGAAAAAATGGTAGCCTGCACTTTTCGTTATAATGATCTAACTACATCCCAATTTTCATTTGATGCAATCTAACCGTTTTCTCAAAAAAGTTCGAAGATTGTCTGGAATAGCAAACAAATTTAAAATATAATTGAATTTGCAATAACAGGCAACTATAGTTGATCTCACCCATATATGTAAATCGATCTTTCCATCTCATTCGTAACTTAACAATCTACCTGGAAATCTATTGTCAGCGTATGGGACAAAATCGAAATTTTTACGTTTTTTGGCGCCCATATTGGAAATGTTGTTTTTTTTTTTTTTTTTTTTTTTTTTTTTTTTATTTTTGTACACATAAATTCCTTCATTTCATATAATACAAAAAATGCACAAATTCCGCAAAGCTGTTCTTGAAATATTGCATCCTACTCAGTTTTAACGTGGAATGGTTGACATCATGGTGATGGCGGTTATTTTGATAACTTTAAACATAAAGCATACAACTTCAGATGGTAATCCAGCTTTATGCAACTTTCGACATAATAAGAAACGCAAGAAAATCATAGGTCTCCAATTTGTTTTGGAGACTTTATAAGAAACGAAGGACAAACAATATGTCATCCCCACTTCGTCGGCGGTTACATAATAATAACTTAATTTAAAAATATAGTAATTATAATGATTATTCTTGCCATTGAGTAAAATCTTCAAATTATTTTTCAAATACCAAATTAAAGTTATCTATCAAGAGACAGAAATTCACAAGATATTCCAAGTATCGTTGAGTACAACGCTTAAATAAATATTTTTTAATGTTATGGGTTATTTGACATTTGCATTCGAAAATGTGATTTCAACTACATAAACAATATGCTATGACGGGATATGGAGTAAAAGCACATGAGACAAAGTCTCTACAAATAGATGGTTAAAAAAAGCAATGATGATAGATCAGTAGTTGAAAACAATTTGTAGTCATACATATGCCTCCTAGTTAGTTTTTCGTCAACTTGAAAGGTTTCTGTACAAATCTACTATTTTAAAATACTAATTTTGATGTAACTGGTAGGTCCACAAGCGTTCTTGTGCTTTGGATTTCGGTACTCAAGATGTTTGAACATATCTGCGCTGAAGAGTCATAAGTTGCCTAAATATTTGAAAATCCACAATTCACTGCAATTTCGAAATTAGTTGTCCCATCAAAAGCATTAAAATAAGTTGAATAAAAATCTGTAAAATTGGATTATTCCATTACCATCTGAAAAATTGTGTGACAGAATGAGTTTCCAAGAGAGTCAGAAAATTTATTTCTGATTGGTTCAAATTTCTTTAGTTCGTCTGATGGATCTTGAATGGGTCATCTTTGGGGTAAATTATCTCGAAAATATAGTGAACGATCGTTTCTCATAACAAAATTCTTCCATCTGAGGGGTCGATCTGCATACATATCTTTGTAGGATTGATAAAAGGTTTTCTTAGGGGTAAAAATAAAAAGCCTATTCCTCACTATACAATTGTTCATTTTACAACAGTTGTGCAATAAAAATTCACTATTTCTCTTTAGTCATAAATGAACAATTTTATATTGCAAAAAGTCTACTGAAGTGTCCATATTTTTTTAAGAAGCCCTGCCAAAGTTTTATGTACTTTTACTGCCAAATTCTAACAATTAAAGCTTGCTATTAAAATTACATGGGTTATGGTTTAAAGGTTTTACTTTTTCTGCCACCGCAGAGATTGATTCAATTTAAAAAATAATACAATATTTATTTATACTGTATGATTATATTACATATTTAAAAAATGTCATAATGATTGACCATTGAAATTTAAGTTTTTATCAGGATTTCCCACGCCTTTTAAACTCCTTTTCGGAACATAAATATTTATTAGAACTTTTTACATCAATTAGTATTAATACACTCACTACACTTAAGAAGAAAGAGCCTTTCTAGTTTTCAATTAGTACGTCTTATATGTAAAAAGCATAATATTTATGTGGTTGTATGTTCGCTCCTCTTTTAATGATGATTTGCAGTGAAGTCGAAACCGGATAAAAACAAGCTAATCCTTAATTGATGAATCCGTAACTGCTATGTTCACATGGAAAAATTAAAAAGAAATTTCATTGTAAGACTCCGCTTAAGAAAAATCATTGTCATAGTTGAAGCCGTTGGGTTTGCATTGTACTTGACTGGATTTGCAACCCCTTACTGGGTGTCGTTTTTGTCCAAGAAGTCAATGCTGACGTCCACTAGAGGACTGTTTGCAACATGTGTTACAACAGCAGGAAAGCCAACATGTGCTAACATCAAGCATTTCTCTGGTGAGTACAAAAAATGTATGGATATTCTTAGATTGTGCTAACATCAAGCATTTCTCTGGTGAGTGCTAAAAGTGTTTGATATTCTCAGAACATTTCTCATGTGAGTTGAAAAAGTTTTGGATATTCTAGTTTAATCTTAGTTGCAGGGGAAATAAAATCTCAAATTTACGTGAATGAAACTTTTCTGTTGTAAAATATTTTAACGTAGATGTCCATGGAAATGTCAGACAATGGTTGGCTTGCTATATTTTTTCATTAAAAATCTATTTGCATTCTGGAACCACAAACACAATGTCATATAATCTTCAAAATTAAGTTTGGTATATAATTTACGTCAATGATTTTCGGGAAATTAACCAGAAAAGGTTATCACAAAATACAAAATAAAAGAAAATACCACCTTAATTTGTGCAAAATTTCGTGCAAAATTTAATTGTTTTGTTAGGGAATTTAAATATCATATTTCACCCATCCAAGGCAGATGTGGAAAAATGCCTCTTTGATCGGACACTTTTGGATTGGAACCAGAAATTTCTATACTATAGGATTTGCTTGATTTCCTCATGGATTCATGATCAGCCACTTAAACGAATCTGAAGCCATGTTTATAGTACTGAAGAACTCAGGAATTTGGAGATCTGCTACAGTCTGTTCATATGACATATATCACCAGGGAGTTTTGTCTTTAGAATCAAATCAAACACCTTTCGTCAAACTTAACAGAAAAACCGTTGAATCAGAAGAATTATTGTGAAGGATTCCTGTTAAATTTGGTAAATTTGCTCCACGGGTCTCAGAGTAGATGATAAATATGATTTTCCCGTAGGGCCGATGTTAAACTTTATTTAACTATTTTGCGTGCTGGTAGCCATATTTTTTTTATCGGATCAAAACTTAATGAGCAATCTTTAAAAACTACCTTTAATACATCATTCCTGTAAAGTTTGGTTGTATTTGCTTCAGTGGTTTCAGAAGAGAGGACAAAATATGATTCCCTATACGGTCCAATGTTAGAATTATTTTCGGTGCTGGTGGCCATGGTTTTTATCTTATCAGAATGAAATGAGCAATCTTCGTAAAGGACTCTCCATAGGTATTGTTTGTAAAATTTGGATAATTTTACTTCAGAAGATTCAGGAGAAGAAATGAAAATGTGATTTTTCCCATGTGGTGCAATGATAAAACTGTGCAATGTTAAAACTATGTTCCACGCTTGTGGCCATGTTTTTTTTTTATCGAATCGGAGGGAAATTATCTGTGACAATGTTCTGAGATCATAATGGTACTTTGTTTGAGCTGGATCATATGGTACTTTGTTTGAGCTTGAAGATTAAAACTATTACATGTTTGTGTTTTCCTCTGAGAAGACAAGGTAACTCTCTGCATAATTATTTTTTTTTTGTCCCTAAGGTAAAACCGGGGTAAATATCCATGCGAAAAAGTCTACATACATGATAAAAATAGGAAAAATGGAACAGCGCCTTTATTGTTCTTTACCTTGAAGTCACCATGAGGCGTTCAACAATGATCTTTTGACATACCTCATAGTACTTCAACAACGCCCTTAGCACCAGTTTGAGCGGAATTAATTGCTTAATATCGAACATCGCTACACCAATTAACGTATTTGGGCTTTTGGTCACGGATGCGGGTGCGGGATGTTAACAAACATAAAACTAGAGACTCGGAAACTGAGCCAGTGTCACCCACCAGACAAAATGTTATCCCTTTGCAGATGACCAAAAATGATGTTTTTTCTATTGGATGTTTAGTGTGAAGGGATTATCTCCTGAAGCAATGTTTTTTTTATATTTAATTTTGTTTTATTTTAGTGTTTTTTTTTTGGTTTGGTTTGGTTTTGTTTTTTTTTTATTTTGGAGGGGGGGGGTCAGATAAATTGATACGAGTAACCTTAGCAGAAAACCTTCCATACATCATTCCAGTGCAGCTTAGTTAAAGCATCAATAGTTTCAACGAAGATGATGAAAAGACTGATTTTGGCATCGGGTTATGTCACAGCGAGATATGTATACGTGTATTTAACATCAATATGATTATATAATTTGGGGGTTATAAAGATTATATCATTTCATTACATTCATTCATTTTTCATATCATTGATGTACATTTCATCCATTCTTTTCATATATATCATTGATATTTTTCATATTCATCTTACATCAAAACGGACATTGATGACGTAAATCCATGACATGAAAAGGACTATATATTATAACTAAACTTGCTGTAGTATACCATATAGACATATGACTATAGATATTTCCCGCGCCATTAATTGCACGGACTTACCCGCCATCACATAATATAAAACCCTGCACATTAATCCTGCACGTTCCCGAATAATATACAAATTGACATGAAGACAGTTTGACTGAAGTAAGTATTCATTTCATCATTTCATCTATCATTATCATTTCATTATCGTATCATTTCATTGCATGTTGATTTCATTTTGGGGTTATTTGTATTATTTTATTGAAGTTTGAAAATGGATGACGTTGCTAAAAGTGAACCTTCGGGTATTACTGAAGATCAAATTAAAACCATGGTTGATATTTTAAACAAACATCCTGATTATAAAGTAGTGACTTCTGATG